>OZ018325.1:1610453-1612953 GCA_963969495.1 Ceratothoa steindachneri | reverse complement strand
TTACAAGGCATAAACTTTACTCGTCTGATACTGAGTGGAAAAATTAACATTAAAACAAAAAGAAGACCTACACCAGTGCTGTCCCTTGAACAAAATGCCAAGAGCAGGAATCTAGAATACACACACAAATTTAACTTGGATGTTTATGAAAAAATGACTGGCTCTGTGGATGTGAAGCTGCTAATGCTTTGTTTTGCTTCCCATGCCTCTTATTTGGTGGGGACCAAGCCTGGTCGAAGAGTGGCATGAGAGACCCGAGACATTTACAAGAGAAAATAGTTAAACATGAAAAATCAGTCAAACAATTACATAATGTGGTTAGTCTTTCGTTTCTGGGCAGTGTAAACATTGCTACTGAAATGAGCTCCGCAAATGAGTTGCAAAGCACAATGAACAAGTGAGAAAAAACAGAGCTGTTCTTTTAAAACTTGTGGATTGTGTAAAGTTCTGTAGCAAGTTTGAACTCCCACTCATAGGAAACAATGAAGAGCCTAATTCCAAGAATCCTGGAGTATTTCGTGGAATAGTAGAGTTTGCTTTTAGCTGGATTCTAGCTTAAATGCTCATTTAAAGACTGCAACAGTATTGAGAGGAACATCTAAAACTATACAGAATGAAATCTTGGAATCAACACTAGAAATATGCAGAAACATGATTAAAGAAGAAGTAAAATCCACAAGTTTTGTAGCAGTGATGTGTGATGAAACAACAGACATTTATGATAAAACACAGATGGTAATTGTTTTAAGATATGAGATAGATGGAAAACCTGTTGGGAGATTCTGGGGATTTTTTAACCCTCTCAGCTTGACTGCAGAAGACCTATCAAGTGTGCTTTTTGAACAGCTACAGGCATTATTTGGTGATTGTCCTCATAAGCTTATCGCTCAGACTTACGATGGTGCAGCTTCATTAAGTGGAGCTAAGAGTGGTGCGCAAGTTAGAATAAAATAAGTATATATCCATGCTCACTTTGTACATTGCTCTGCACACCAACTGAACTTCATTTGGGAAAAGGCAGCATCACAAAATTATAAAGTTAGTCTTTTTCAACAGTTTGTCAGGAATACCAGCTATCTTTTCTAACTCCCCACAAAGAATGGCCACATTAGAGAGTGTTGCAGATTCCCACAGAATTCCTAGGCCTTTGACAACACGCTGTAACTTCAAAAGCAGAACTGTGAATGCTGTGTATGAAATGAAAAATATAATCATTGAATGTTGCAGTAAACTAGAGTCATCTAACTCAAAGGTCATGGTTTAGCAGCAGCTGGTATCAAGAAAATGTTAAAGGATCTCGAGTTCGAGTTTTGGCTGTTATTTTTCTCTAAAGTAATGCCCCATGTAGATATTTTGTTTTCACAGCTTCAATCCAGAAATATTGAAGCAGTTAAAGCTAATGCTGCATTGAATGCTTTCAATTCTGCAGTTCAAAGGATAAAAGTTGCATGTGATGAGTGTGATACAGAGATGCAAGAGCTATGTGAAGCAAAAAGAAGGAAACCTGAATTGCTTGAGATAGGTAGAACAACAACTGCAAAGGAGATGTGTGATGTAATTAGTATGCAGTGTAGAGAGAGATTTCACTTCACTAACCATCTGAAAGCAACCAAGTTACTTCTAGACAGTTGAAGCTTACACAATGCTTGTAAAAGAAAAATTAAGAACTGAACTTACAGTGCTATACACCAGAAAATATTTATGGAAGTCACAAAACCTCACAGATCTACTCAAGAAAATATATGATAATAATTTACAGTCAGCATTTTCAGAAACTGTCAAGTTATTGAAAATTTTAATAACAACTCCAATGACAACAGCCGAAACAGAAAGGTGCTTTTCAACTTTGAAAAGGATTAAAACTTTCCTGCGTAGCACTATGGCTACTGAAAGACTGTCTGCTTTAGCAATGTCATCAATTGAAAGTGCAATGGTAACGGAATCCAAGAACTTCAATGAAGCTGTCATAAATTATTTCGTTACAAGTAAAAGCAGGCGTATGGGTTTTATTTCCAAGTAGGCTAACTAACTAGCCTACTTCTGTATATAATCACCTTTCCCTGGCTGCCACTAGTACCAGTCTACCCTCCTCCCACATCTCCCCATGCCAAGCTACCTATCTAAGGACCTGAAATACATGATTTGACTGCTGTACTGCTGTGGATAATTAAATACAAAATAAGTAAGTATAGTACTATAGTTTTATTTTTTTAACATTATATTGTAATTTGAAATTATTATGCAGTCCCCCCCCCCTACTTTTTTTTCCACGAGCCGCCACTGGTATTATTATTAGTTAGTATTATTATCTTTATTATTATTTAGTATTATTGGTATGGGTTTTTATATTTTATAATTGTATTTAGAACAAAATTAATAAGAAATAATAATAAAATTTTTAAATAAAAATAAAAAGGTTTATTATGATTATTAATTATTATTAGTATGTTATATTATTTAATATTATTTATTATAAGTATTATTATCATCATTAGGGATC
>OZ018325.1:1427457-1610253 GCA_963969495.1 Ceratothoa steindachneri | reverse complement strand
AACGTGTTATGCCTTGTGACATTGCTAGAGACCCGGCCAACATGCAGCAGGATGTGAGAGAGCTCCTGAGGAAGTCCATGGTGGAGGAGTGGGTGCCCTCTAAAGGAGAGCTGGCCTTGTCCATCTTCCCCTACCAGCACAGCGAGGTGTGGGTGGAACTTATTCATTAAGTACAATACCCCCTTTCCCAGTTCTGCAGCTGTTGAGAGGCTATTCCTTAGGATAAAGGAAAATATTTGAGCTGGTCTCTTTATTCGGTTGTAAATTGGGGGAATAAGTCCCGAAAAAGCAAACAATAAGGATAACTTCTTCTTTCTTCTTGACTAATAACTACTAATAATTGTTTTTTCCACAAAATACAGCTATATAAATAGTTATTGCATCTAGTCATAATTCTAAAAATTTCAACCAATCAGGATTGAGACACATTTAATTGTCATACTTATGTTCATTTTCGAAATAACAAACCTTAGCGTTAACAAACTAGCCAATCAGCTTTTTAGACTTGAGGACTTCAAAAATTGTCCAATCAGCGTCACGATAGATTTATGAGAATTAATAACGCTCAAACCGTTTCGCATATAATATAAACACTGTTAAAATCCATTTCGAGCTTTTAAGCGCTCATTCAGAGTTCGGATCCAGTTAGCCTACCGGATGTGTATTCTTGGTAAAGGACGTAAAGGTTTGGACAAGCATCTCGATTGCGTAAACTTATCCCTACGAGGTCTTACACGGATAATAACAGAAGGAGCTCTAAGTAGCATCGAATCAACAATAAAGCTCTCTGTGACCTGCACGATTGGTGCTCCAAACACGTCCATCACATTGGCCCTATACCTCACTAGGGTTCCGGAAAGTTCCTTCATCGACCGAGTACACTGGAAATTTCGTTCCTCCATTAACAAGACAAGAAAATACTGCATACTGGGAAGTTTAACTTCCCATTTACAAAAGAGAGAGAATACTCCAAACCCGGAAGTCTATCTTTCCATTTACGAAAGAGTATAATACATACCGGGAAGTCCATGTTCCCATTTACAAAAGAGAATAATACATCACGGGAAGTCTATCTTCCCATTTATAAGGTTCAATGTGTGAACCGTATAAATTTTCACACGAATGTTTTACTTGGTTCGGCCCCCACAGTACTACGGCCCGAGAACACAGGGTGTTGATACATAAATAATATCTACGCCTCATAATTATAAACAAATATATATATATATATATATATATATATATATATATATATATATATATATATATATATATATATATATATATATATATATATATATATATATATATATATATATATATATATATATATATATATATATATATATATATATTATATATATATATATATATATATATATATATATATATATATATATATATATTATATATATATATATATATATATATATATATATATATATATATATATATATAATATATATATATATATATATATATATATATATATATATATATATATAATATATATATATATATATATATATATTATATATATATATATATATATATATATATATATATATATAAATATATATATATATATGTATTATATATATATATATATATATATATATATATATATATATATATATATATATATGTAATATATATATAAATATATATATATATATATATATATATATATATATATATATATATATATATATATATATATATATATATATATATATATATATATATATATATATATATGTATATATATATATATATATATATATATATATATATATATAAATATATATATATATATATATATATATAAATATATATATATATATATATATATATATATATATAAATATATATATATATATATATATATGTATATATATATATTTATATATATATATATATATAAATATATATATATATATATATATATATATGATATATATATATTTATATATATATATATATATATATATATATATATATATATATATATATATATACATATATATATATATATATATATATATATATATATATATATATATATATACATATATATATATATATATATATATATATATATATATATATATATATATATATATATATATATATATATACATATATATATATATATATATTTATATATATATATATATATATATATATATATATATATTTATATATATATATATATACATATATATATATATATATATATATATATATGCATGAAAGACTCGACGTATAGGTGAGAATGGATGGGGAGAAAGAAAAGTCCAGACACTACACAGAGCTCTTTATTGACGTTTCGCCTCTTGGCTTCCTCAGAAGCCAAGAGGCGAAACGTCAATAAAGAGCTCTGTGTAGTGTCTGGACTTTTCTTTCTCCCCATCCTATCTCACATATATATATATATATATATATATATATATATATATAATATATATATATATATATATATATATATATATATATATATATATATATATATATATATATACACTCGGTACGTTTTCGGTACCGAGTGCAGATGGCATTCAGAGGTTTGTGTGAGATCTATCTGTGACATGGTGTTCGCTAGTTCAGAGATGAATTTCGAATCGGCTTTGGATGAAGAAGAAGCGATCAAGGGCTTTGGGCAAAGAAGGGTTGTCCCTGTAACCGGTGTAAAGGATGAAAACCCGAATCATTAGGCAAGGACCGGATGTCCAAAAGAACGACCTGTAAGGCCATCAACCAATCTTGTCGGGGAGCCATTATAGAGTTCTTCAAAGTCCGATGTGACTTTTCCACGATGCCGTTTAGTGGTAGGTCGGTACGCCGTGGTTCGCAGGTGATGGAAACCAACGAGGTCGGACAATTCTCTGAAGAGTTCAGACTCAAATTGCCATCATTTGTCGGTGATCACGTATAACAAAGAAGGGAACGAATAACCTGGATATCCAGCCCCCTAAGAAGGCTAAAGCATTCGTTGCAGCACTGATGTCTGGAATCGGTATCGCTTCAATCCACCTTGTGGCACTGTCTATGCATGACAGTAGGTACCGGGTATGAGAGGGGTATGATTGCTCAGGCAGGGTGCCAGGAGGCAGTGGACCAACTATATCGATGTGAAGCGTCTCAAATCTCGAAGTGGGCATACTAATAGGCAGGACATACTCCGTTTTTTCACGTAGTGGCAAGGAGAAAGCAGAGACTAGAGGCCTTTGGTCCGTGCATAAAGTCACTTGGCGACCTTCGATCATATGCCTGAAGTGAAGCACAGCAAGATACGCAGCTAGGAGTTCCCTGTCATAAGTAGAGTACGCTTGTTGTATTTTACTCAACTTCTTGAAGAAGAATGCCACGGGCTAGGAAGACCCATCCACCATCTGATGAAGCGCATCACCAACTGCGAATTGGGAGCTGTCCGTCACCAATTGCTACGAATAGTCATTAGGTAATGGGTGGCGTAAATGACTGGAGTTCGCCAGGCCCTCCTTTGTAGCCTCAAATGCTTCTTGTGCAGCGTCATTCCAGACAAGTTGGCGAGCCTTAGATTGAAGCCGTGCGAGTTCAGTCAGAGGGGCGGCGATCGCAGCAAAATTAGGCATCATACGTCTGTAAAAAATAATATGCCCAAATATCGACGAAGTTCTTTGAAATCAGTTGGTAAGGGCATCTCGCTGATCTCGGAGACCTTCCTAGCTGGAGGGCATAGCCTGCTGCTGAGACATGGTGACCTAAGAAATCAATTTTTCCCATCATGAACTCGCACTTTTCCATAGAAATACGAAGGTTGTTTTCTGCCAATATTAAGAAGACTCGGTCCAAATGCTCCACATGCTCGTCTATATTTTCGGAAAATATTAAAATATCGTCGACATACACGAATACGAACGCCAAACCACGAAATAAATTGTCCATATGGCGTTGGAAAGTGCAGCTAACATTTTTTAAACCAAACGGAAGCCTTAGAAATTCCCAAAGCCCAAAAGGAGTTGAAGCAGCAATCTTCTAAATGTCCACTGGATAAATTGGAATCTGAGGTTAGGCTCGGACCAAATCCAGGCTGGAGAAAACAGTTGTGCTATGAAGATGGTCCATCATACTCTGAATCTTTGGCAGGAGATATCGGTCCGGCCTGGTTATCGAGTTCAGGGATCGAAAGTCACCCACAACTCTATACTCGCCTGGGGTCTTCTTCTGCACCATATGAATCTGTGATGCCCATGAAGATTTGGATGTCTGCACCACGCCTTCTTTCAACAGAGTCTCGAAAGTTGCTTTGGCAATTTGTAGTTTCTCCATTGAAAGTGTCCTTGCGCGAGCGAAAGTTGGTGTGGCACTACCCGTTTTAATGATGTGAACAACTGAATTAGTCGCGAGTGAACTGATATCAACACTCTTCGCTTTATATATAGCCTCATATTTACGGAGAACTGTCCTGCAATTAGGCGGGAGATGCGAGAGGTCATTAATGATTAACGAGATCACCGGTGAGCTTGACTGCTTTACTTTAGAAACTAGCCTATTCTGGTTATCAATTAGGACACCACGAGCACAGTCTACTAAGAGGTTAAAATGAGCAAGAAAATCTGCTCCTAATAATGGTCACGTAATATTTGCAACTACGAACGTACATCTAAATGAACGCCGCAGACTAGGGATGCCTATTGCCAGTTGGACTTCTCCAAGCACTTTTATCTTCGCTCAATTAGCAGTCGCGATGTTAACACACGAGTTGCGCATCTCACATAATTGCATTATATTAAATGGGATTAAGGACACGCTCGCGCCAGTGTCTACCAGAAATTCACACTTCCTCTCATTCATTTGGGGAGCAACGGTGAGAAGAGTCAGCACACCGGTTGTCGCACGCATTTACTGGTGCCTGCCGATCTCTTTTTCCGAGGGGGTTAGGGAAGACCGTTTAGACGATTGCTGCATTTGAAGGTTCTCACCTCGCTCTGGCCATCTGCACTACGGTTTACAGTACTGCGCACTCGACCCAGAGTATAAGTGTGAATGGTACATCACTGGTTTTTGATTATTATGGATGGGTCGTAATCCTGATTGTACACCTTTTGAATAATTATTACTATAACTATTATGCACAAACATAGATTGATTACCACCAGGTTTCGCGATAATGGGCACTGAACGCAGTTTTTTAAATTGAACATTATTTACTGGGTGTTGACACTTAGAGCACTTATATCGGGGAACGCACCACTAGTACTGGTTTCACAATTATTTAGATTAAAACACTGTGCCTGGTAAAACAGCATGAGTTCTTCAGCAATTTTGCCTAATTGGGCGAGAGTTAAGTCCTTTTGCGTGGCGATGATGGGGACAATATTTGGAGGTAAAGACTGGATGCACTTGTGTCTCACCAAGTCCTTACCCACTCCAACTTGCAGAGCTGTCTTCCGTAGCTCTTCGAGATTTACCGAAGGTTGTCCGGTCTACGGGGAAGACGCGATTAACTTCTTGAAGAGCTCAGGTTTCGTCCATTCAAACGTCCCACGAATTTTGTTCGTAGGAGCGAGTAATTCTGTGACGAGAGGACGCAGCTGGGAGACGATCTACTGTCTCGGGAGGCAACGCAGCCAGAATATGGTAGAATTTTGGCTCTTTTCGATGTATCCTTGAGATGTGGAATTGTGCCTCCACAATTTTAAACCATCCCGTGACTGCTGCTTCATTAAACACAGGAGGTATGATGGCGATTGCTTTCGCGAGTTCCACTTCTTGATGTGGAAGAAATTGAGCAGCTTGTTGCTCGATTTGTGAATCCATTCTGTTATATGATCACGTTTTGTTCGACCAAGAGGGACACCAGTTATAGGTATGAATATTCCAGACGTTATATGCTCCTTTTATGTTAGGTACAAAAAGGGAAGCTCTTCTCGTGTATCAGGCTGGGTTATGTGATTAAACGAAGCTTCCTTAGGATAAAGGAAAATATTGAGCTGGATTCTTTATTGCGTTTTAAATTGCGGGAACAAGTTTCGAAAAGGCGGACGGTAAGGATAACTTCTTCTTTCTTCTTGACTAATGACTGCTAATAATTTTTTTTTTCCACAAAATACATACAACTATATAAATAGTTATTCCATCTAATCATAATTCTACAAAATTCAACCAATCGGGATTGAGACACATTTAACTGTCATACTTATGTTCATTTTCGAAATAACAAACCTTAGCGTTAACAAACTAGCCAATCAGCTTTTAGACTTAAGCACTTCAAAAATTGTTCAATCAGCGTCACGATAGATTTATGAGAATTAATAACGCTCAACCCGTTTCGCATATAGTATAAACACTGTTAAAATCCATTTCGAGCTTTTAAGCGCTCATTCAGAGTTCGAATCCAGTTAGCCTACCGAATGTGTATTCTTGGTAAAGGACGTAAAGGTTTGGACAAGCATCTTGATTGCGTGAACTCATCCCTACGCGGTCTTACAAGGAGAATAACAGAAGGAGCTCTAAGTAGCATCGAATCAACAATAAAGCTCTCTGTGACCTGCACGATTGGTGCTCCAAACACGTCCATCACATTGGCCCTATACCTCACTAGGGTTCCGTAAAGCTCCTTCACCGACCCAGTACACTGCTGGGAATTTCGTTCCTCCATTAACAAGACAAGAAAATACTGCATACTGAGTAGTTTAACTTCCCATTTACAAAAGAGAGAGAATACTCCAAACCCGGAAGTCTATCTTTCCATTTACGAAAGAGTATAATACATACCGGGAAGTCCATGTTCCCATTTACAAAAGAAAATAATACATCAGGGAAAGTCTATCTTCCCATTTACAAAAGAGAATAATAAATCACGGGAAGTCTATCTTCCTATTTATAAGGTTCAATGTGTGAACCGTTTAAATTTTCACTCGAATGTTTTACTTGCTTCGGCCCCCGTAAAGTCCTCCCTGGATGAGGTCAACTTTGAGGAGTTTGTGTTCCTCAAAAGGAAAATGGACCTCCTGGAGGAGAAGATGGGCCAGGAGGACATGGGGGAGGAGGAGGATGACCTGTAGATATTAGTGTGGTGCACACAATATGTGCACACACAAACCCATGAAGTAGTAATGTGTACACTCAGCCAATGTAAATAAATTTGCCTGTGTGAAACGAAACCAAAACAAACTCAAATGAAACATTGTAACAGGCAACAGGATATTTTAGAACCATTCTCAATACTGATTTCCCAAAAAGACCAAAGTCGCGGTAAAAAGATAAACTGAGAATAGGACTAATTATTCTGTGGTTACAAAAAGGAACCATAAAATGGGTTAGCCCGACCATACCGACACTCGGTGAGTATCAAATTACAACCACAATATTATATTTCTATTTTTTTTAAATAAAAAAAAATATATATATATATATATATATATATATATATATATATATATATATATATATATATATATATATATATATATATATATATCTGTATGTTTGTGAGTGTATCGAAGTATAAAACGAGCAAATCAAGGAGGCCAGATATCATTTCGAGGATCGGATCAGTTTCACATATCGCTCGGGTCTACCCGAGCACGAACATTAAGAAAATTGTATTTAAGCATCACCAAGGATAAGCCCGTGAAATCGATAATCAATCTAATTCGAACTACTCCTCCATTTGCTACCCAGAACCAATAGATAAATAGAACTGCAGTCTTCTTATTTTCATCACCATTTTGCCCGAAGGCAAAATCATATCAGAATTTCTACTCATCGCCTAGCCAAAAATATTCTTCCATTACCTTTTGGAGTCGGGTAATAATTTCTCGGAACGTTATCGTATCACCCAAATCCGGTTTAACGATTAACGTTTCGTAACAATCTTATGGGCAGCACAATAGCAAAGAAGATCACAAAACGAGGTAGAATATAAATATATCTGGTGACCAACGAAGAGATCCTTTTAAACCATCCAAACCTCACCACAAACCTTCCAAAGCCGCCCACCCTCCTATTACTTTAGGCTGTTTTTTAACTTAAAAATAAAAAAATAATAAATATGTGTTTTATGCCTTATAAAAGCATGGTTCTGTTATCGTGCTAAAGTTTCTTTTGTAATTTAGCGGAGTCGCACCCGAAAAAAGTCGCCGTCGCAACGTCGCAAGTCACACCAGATCCCGCGGCAAAATCGTAAAGTCAAAGTCGCAACTGAATAAATTAAAGCCGTGCCCAGCTATGCTAGTTTTGCAAGCCAGCTACTATTCAAGGCGCAGACTAGATCCTTGGAGGTGAAGGGGCGAACATATATGTAAATTGAATGGAGGAGAGGACAGATGTGACTGGTGCCTATTGGGGGCAGTGAAAATCTATAGCCTATTTGATTGTGGAGTGAGTGGGCCACAGTCTTGAGTGGGAGAAATTTAAAGAAGAATTGATGATAGATTATGAACTGAGTCTGGTGCTCGGATTTGAGTGTGGAACAAAAGATATAAATGACTAGAGAATAGGAATAGTAAGGGCAACAAAGGATTTTTTGCAGTCTGTGTGAAATTAGAGAAATGATTAGGACTAATTAATTATTTTTCCTCGACAGAAAATAAAGGTAATACTTCAGATTTGGGGCACACGGTAGGTGGCGCTGTTAGTAGGCTACAATTTTGGGCTACAACATATCTCTTATGACGTCAGACGGTAGCTTCAGATGTAACCAATCACGGCGTTATATTTTTTTGATGTTTTGGGGATTTGTAACTTTTAGTCTGTATTATTTACTAAATATCTGCGCCTCTGCTCGTTTATAGTTTTTTTTTAAGTTAGGTAGGGTTTCTTGATGCCTTTTATTGTTTTTTTTTTGTTTTCGTATTTTTTGTTTCTCATTGAACGATAACAGCTTCTTACTGGCAACGTTGTAACTATAAATAGAACCCGCTTAGCATTTGTTTCTCTTTCGTTATGCCTTTTTCGTGCTCTACTTGTGTTTCTTCGTTATTCGAGTTTGGGTTTATTTTGCATGACCGCGAAAAGCTTTTAGATTATTAAGAGGCGCATAAACTAATCAAGAAACCTATAAAAGTAAGTATTGTTTGTCATTAGGTTAGGTTTTTCTGCCAGTAAAAAGCTGTTGGAAAAAAACCCCAGTAATTTCAAGGGGACTGCTCGTGAGGGGGGAAGATATCACTGTTAGGGAACTACCCTGCGATGATCCTGAGTTTCAATCAATTGGGGGGGGGGTCTGGGGGCGCAGCCCGCAGTATATACTCATATACAAAAAAAATATATATAACGCCGTAATTGTTCACATCTGACGCTACCGTCTGACGTCATAAGATATATATTGTAGCCTATAAAAAGCGTCACCTACCGTGCACCCAGAAACTGATGTATTACCAAAATAAATGCCATATCCTGATACAAAGGGTAGCTCCACAGCCAACCAACCATAAACAAATTTCTTACACGTCAACCAGTTCCAAAGTGCCGTAACAAAGGCAATACTTCCATAACATCATCTGATCTGATCTGAGTTCTATATCAATTCTCCTATAGAGACACATGATAGATCTTTGTGGCAGAACAAGTAAAAAGGATATATTTGGAATATAGGAAGCAAAAGCAAAATGTGACACAAGTAATCTGGGATGCAAAGATCAAGGAGGAAAAAATAAGACAGTGGAACAAGTTGGGTGTAAATAACAAAAAAAAGAGCAACTTACACTGTGTTCTCTTGAAATGGTGTTCTGCAGCCTTATCATAACATATAACATAATTTCACGGATGACAAAAGCCACAAGGGCCCATCATAGGTCATCCGAGTCAAACGGCTTCTTCGGTAAATATGTAGATTATCGGCGCGAACGATGGGACGTACTATTTCGTCCGTGTTCCAAAATGTTTCACGTTTTTGGAGTACATTTAAGTTGACGGCTCGTGTGGGGGTAAACATAATGGGGGGACTACACTACGATGATCCGATGATCCTGTGGTAGGTGAATGGAATAGGCTCACTAGGCATGTGATAGAAGCCTCCTCTCTGGGTAGTTTTAAGAATAGATTAGATAAATATATGGATGAAGCTGCTAGATGGGACTGACTTTTTTTTATGTACATATGTATATATTTTTCTAAGGAGTGGGAAGATTATATTTTGCGGTTGCATGAATGGACATAATCCTCTGGATGCATTTTATGTATATTGTAGATTAGATCTGATGAACTCCTGTTAAGGGTGACAATGTTGATGACTTTTCTCTGGTAAGAAATCTTTTGTGTGTTGAATGGAACAGGAGCTGCCAAGTGTAGGCCATGAATGGTCTTTTGCAGTCTCCTTCTTTTCTTATGTTCTTATGTTCATTAAATTGGGGGGGGGTCTGGGGAGCACAGCCCCCCAGTATATAATCCTAATTGTTTATAGAATAATAATTCGAAAAGGACTCAAACGCACATGAATATTCCAACACGAGTGAACGATAATATTTACACACAAATTTTTTTTTCGGCCGGGCCGCTAATCTACATATTTACCGCCTCTTTTTTTAAGGCACCCAAACTCCCAAGAAAACTACATCCAGAGGATTGCGTCCACAAACAAGGGTATCACCAATCAAGGCTTGTCAAGAACTAAATCATGCAGCACGTGTTTTATAGAGCTCTCAGTCTGTTGATCTATTTTTCAGATTTTCTATAGTTTGTTTGTTTTTTTGTTTTTTTTTCTCACCACAATCAGCGAAAGCTAAGTTGCTCTTCTTTTTTTATTTCTTATTGCTACTTAAATTCGACTGACCTTCGAACAGGTAGCACGTGTTTCGTAGAGCTCTCAGAATATTTTGATTATTTGATATACTTTGGTGTGTGACATAAACATAAATATTAAGTTATAAGATCATATATTTGGTTAATATAACAAAGTTAAATTGTGGTTATTTTGTATAAATTGTGGTTATTTTGTTTTGGTGAGAAAGTGACTTTTGTTTACTTCGGGGCCATCTTGATTAGCAGTTTTTAAACTTGCGCGCACAAATTGGGGTCAAATTCTTGTTGTTTGTAAGTTTTTGTTTCTATTATTGTTCTTGTTTAAGTATGGCTGACTGTTTGGATGTAGAGAGTATGCCTTTTGAAAGTAGTGTGTATGTAGTGTGCGATGTCTGTGGTGTAGAGAGGAGAGTGAATGTGTCTGAGTGCCGTGTATGTGCTTTGACTGAGGAGGTGAGTCGATTACGTGCGGAATGCTTGAGACTGAACGATTTAGTGTCTGAAGTGAGAAGAGATGCAAGTGTACGTTTGAAGAGTCAGATTGGGACCAGGAGGGAGGAAGTTAGGCCTAGAACAGGGAGTGGAGAGAAAGCAGTAAGTGATGATGAGTGGTGGGTGAAAGTGAACAGAATAGATAAGTTAGGACAGGTTAGGTGTGTGAATGAGAGGGACATGGAACCTGTTAGGCTAACTAACAGATTTGATGCCCTGAGAGAGGAAGAATTTGAAAGAGATTTGTCTGGTGTGGCCGTGCCTGAAAGTAGAATAGGAGGTCGAGTGAGTGAGAGCAGGAGGGAGGGTAATACTAGGCCTAGAGAGAATAGGAGAATGACTGAGGTGATTGTGATGGGTGACTCTCAGATTAGGTATTTAGATAGGAAGTTGAATGAAAGTAAATGGAAGGGAGTGAGAGTTTGTCTGCCGGGTGCTGGTGTAAATGATGTGTGTGAGAGGTATGATAGGTTGGTGTCTGGGTGTGAGAGGGAAGCAGTTGTGATTACACATGTCGGAGTAAACGATGTAAAGAAGGTGGGTACTTGTGAGTTACGACAGCGGTATAAAAGGCTGATTGAAAGGATGTGTGAAAGTAGAGTAAAAGGCGTTGTTTCAGGTGTGCTTCCCAGAATGGATGTGGGGATGGAATGGTTGTCTCGTGCAATGGGGTTGAATGAATATGTGAAAGGTTTGTGCGAGGAGTCAGGATTGGTATTTGTAGATGTTTGGAGTGGGTTTTATGGGAATAAGGGTTTGTATGCGATGGATGGACTCCATCTGAGCCGAGATGGGGTTGAGGTTTTGTGGCGGGAATTAGATAGTGTTATTAGGTCTTTAGAGGCGGGAAACTAGGTTTTGATAGTGGTCAGGGAAATTTAATGGCTCAAAGTGAGGCAGGGAAAGGAAGCAAACACAGATTTGTAGAAGGTAGGCAGGCTAATGGAAGTGCTTTAGGGTTAAACTACTTGAGTAGTGATAGTGGTCAGGGAAATACAAGAGTACAGGGTCGGGGAAAGAGAGAAAGGAGATGCAGAGGAGATAGGCCCTCAGGTGCTTCAGGGATAGGTGGGCTGAGTTGTCTTTACACAAATGCTCGTAGTCTTAGAAATAAGAGGGATGAATTATTTAGTTATATCATTCATGAAGATATAGATATAATATGTATAGTTGAATCATGGGTTAATGAAAATATATTTAATGATAATGTCAGTGAATTTGAACTAGAGGGTTATACTATGTACATTAGTCAAAGGAGAGATAGGACTGGTGGTGGGTTGATTATTTATATCAGAAATAGCATTTCTTCAAATCTAAATAACTCTATAAAGCAAGGAGAAGGTGAATCATTATGGATAGATATTAAGGTTGGTAAAAATAGGAAAATACACTTGGGAGCTTTTTATAGACCACCAGGACAGACTGATTGTATCGATGAGTTAATGATTAGGGAAATAAGTAAAGGATGCAAAGAAGATACAGTTATTCTTGGTGACTTTAATTTAACTTCTGTAGACTGGGAAAATATGATAGGAAGAGATAGAGCAAGTTGTAAGTTTATGGAGTGTTTTATGGGAATAAGGGTTTGTATGCGATGGATGGACTCCATCTGAGCCGAGATGGGGTTGAGGTTTTGTGGCGGGAATTAGATAGTGTTATTAGGTCTTTAGAGGCGGGAAACTAGGTTTTGATAGTGGTCAGGGAAATTTAATGGTTCAAAGTGAGGCAGGGAAAGGAAGCAAACACAGATTTGTAGAAGGTAGGCAGGCTAATGGAAGTGCTTTAGGGTTAAACTACTTGAGTAGTGAAAGTGGTCAGGGAAATACAAGAGTACAGGGTCGGGGAAAGAGAGAAAGGAGATGCAGAGGAGATAGGCCCTCAGGTGCTTCAGTGATAGGTGGTCTGAGTTGTCTTTACACAAATGCTCGTAGTCTTAGAAATAAGAAGGATGAATTATTTAGTTATATCATTCATGAAGATATAGATATAATATGTATAGTTGAATCATGGGTTAATGAAAATATATTTAATGATAATGTCAGTGAATTTGAACTAGAGGGTTATACTATGTACATTAGTCAAAGGAGAGATAGGACTGGTGGTGGGTTGATTATTTATATCAGAAATAGCATTTCTTCAAATCTAAATAACTCTATAAAGCAAGGAGAAGGTGAATCATTATGGATAGATATTAAGGTTGGTAAAAATAGGAAAATACACTTGGGAGCTTTTTATAGACCACCAGGACAGACTGATTGTATCGATGAGTTAATGATTAGGGAAATAAGTAAAGGATGCAAAGAAGATACAGTTATTCTTGGTGACTTTAATTTAACTTCTGTAGACTGGGAAAATATGATAGGAAGAGATAGAGCAAGTTGTAAGTTTATGGAGTGTTTTGAGGATAACTTTTTGATCCAATTTGTTAATAAGCCAACAAGGGGTGCCAATATATTAGATCTAATTCTTTCAAATGATGATCACTTAGTTCAAGGATTGAGTGTAGGGGAATCATTGGGAAACAGTGATCATCAGATGGTTCGGTTTAATTTGCAAATAGTTAAGGGTAGAACAACGACAAACTCCACGAAAATTCCAAATTTTTATAGGGGAGATTACGATAAATTACGCAGCATGCTAAATCAGATTAGGTGGGATATAGAATTCCATGGAAAGAATACTTATGAGATGTGGGATATTTTTAAGACTATATTAAACATGGTTCAGGAACAGTGTATTCCGATGAAGTCTATTAGGAAGAAATGTAGGAAACCATTATGGTGGAACCAAGAAATAGCTAATAAAGTTTCAGAGAAAAAAAGGGCATACCAGAGATTACAAAGTGAGAGTAGTTTAGATAATTTAAACCATTATAGGTCAACCAGAAATGAACTAAATAAGATTATTAAGAAGACCAAAAGGACAGCAGAAATTAATTTAGCTAAAAATAATAATGAAGATCCTAAAAAATTCTTTAGCTATTATAGAATCAATAATCAATCTAACAGTGATAAAATAGGGCCTATTAAATATGAAGGGGTTTTGAAAGAATCTGATGAGGAAATAGTAGAGGTCCTTAATGATCATTTTGCTTCAGTATTCACAGAAGAGAAACCAGTTAGATTAATTGATGATAATTCTAGGTCAAGGGAAGTAGTGATAAATTCTATTAATATAGACAGAGAAGAAATTAAAGGGCTTATAATTCAGTTAAATACTAGTAAGGCATCTGGCCCTGACAACATTCATTCTAGGATACTCAAAGAAGGTGTAGAAAGTATTGCAGTAGCTCTCGAGAAGATATTTATTAGATCACTAGAGTCTGGAGAAATACCAAATGATTGGAAATTGGCAAATGTAGTGCCAATTTTTAAAAAGGGAAGCAAAGAGGACCCAAATAACTTTAGACCAGTAAGCTTAACTTCTATAGTCTGTAAAATTCTTGAGAAGATGGTTAAGAAGGGAATTTCTGATCATCTAGAGAGTAGCAGGTTAATTAATGATGCTCAGCATGGTTTTAGAAAAGATAGATCGTGTTTAACTAATTTACTGGATTTTATGGATTATGTAACTAAAGAATTAGATAGGGGTGAGAAAGTTGATGTGATCTACTTAGATTTCAGCAAAGCTTTTGATAAGGTTCCACATAGAAGACTAGTTCATAAATTAAAGCTGCATGGGATATGTGGGAACGTTTTAAATTGGATAACTGAATGGCTGAAAAATAGGAAACAGAGAGTTGTACTGAATGGAGTGAGGTCAGAGTGGAGGAATGTTATTAGTGGCGTACCTCAGGGATCAGTTTTAGGCCCTTTATTATTTATAATCTATGTAAATGATCTTGGGCAAGGTGTAAATAGCAAAGTGTCAATTTTTGCTGATGACACTAAATTGGCAGCTGTAGTCAAAGAGGTTGAGGGTAGCTTTAAAGTGCAGGGTGACTTAGATAAGCTGTTAGCTTGGGCTCAGAAGTGGCAGATGACTTTTAACCTTAATAAATGCAAAGTTATTAACATGGGGAGAGATAATAGGGAATTTAGCTATGAGATGGATGGATATTGGCTTAATTCAGTTGAAGATGAGAAAGACTTAGGAGTGGTAGTAGATAGGTCACTGAAATTTTCAAAGCAGTGTATTGAGGCAAAAAATAGAGCAAATAGGGTGCTAGGTTACATTAAAAGAAACGTTAGCTACAAGAGTAAGGAGGTCATCCTTAAACTATACAACTCTTATGTCAGGCCACATTTAGAGTACTGTATACAGGCATGGTCACCACATTTTAGACATGATATAAACTTATTAGAGTCAGTACAAAGGAGGGCAACAAAAATAATACCATCCCTGAAGCACCTTCAATATGAAGATAGACTGAGGGTATTAAATATGTTTTCATTTGAAAGAAGGTGTGTGAGGGGAGATATGATTGAGCTTTTTAAAATCTTTTCTGGGATGGATAAATTAGATTTCAGCAAGTTATTTGAGTTAGAAGGTAGTAATAGAACTAGAGGCCACCACTTAAAGATTAAAAAACAGAGGTGCAGACTGGATGTTAGAAAATATTTTTTCACTAACAGAGTGGTGGATTATTGGAATAGTTTGCCACCTGAGACTGTAGACAGCCCAAACTTGAATGTTTTCAAGCGCAGATTGGATGATTATATGGGGATGGAGGGTTAATTTCTTACTTTTTGGTATGTGGATATGTTTCTTGACTCATTCCTGTGGATGCAGTTTCTTTTTATTGTATATTTTGGGGGATTTTGATTTTGTTTTTGACAGACTCCTATGGAGGCTTTAAATTATATATTGTAGATGCATGGTTGGACATTCCTATGGATTGTTAAATTGTATATTGTAGATGCATGATCTGAAAAAAACCTATGGATGCATTATATGGGTGGGATTTGATGGATACGGATGACCTTTGATAGGCCCTTGTGGCTTTTGTCATCCGTTAAATTATGTTATGTTATGTTATGTTATAACTTTTTGATCCAATTTGTTAATAAGCCAACAAGGGGTGCCAATATATTAGATCTAATTCTTTCAAATGATGATCACTTAGTTCAAGGATTGAGTGTAGAGGAATCATTGGGGAACAGTGATCATCAGATGGTTTGGTTTAATTGGCAAATAGTTAAGGGTAGAACAACGATAAACTCAACAAAAATTCCAAATTTTTATAGGGGAGATTACGATAAATTACGCAGCATGCTAAATCAGATTAGGTGGGATATAGAATTCCATGGAAAGAATACTTATGAGATGTGGGATATTTTTAAGACTATATTAAACATGGTTCAGGAACAGTGTATTCCGATGAAGTCTATTAGGAAGAAATGTAGGAAACCATTATGGTGGAACCAAGAAATAGCTAATAAAGTTTCAGAGAAAAAAAGGGCATACCAGAGATTACAAAGTGAGAGTAGTTTAGATAATTTAAACCATTATAGGTCAACCAGAAATGAACTAAATAAGATTATTAAGAAGACCAAAAGGACAGCAGAAATTAATTTAGCTAAAAATAATAATAAAGATCCTAAAAAATTCTTTAGCTATTATAGAATCAATAATCAATCTAACAGTGATAAAATAGGGCCTATTAAATATGAAGGGGTTTTGAAAGAATCTGATGAGGAAATAGTAGAGGTCCTTAATGATCATTTTGCTTCAGTATTCACAGAAGAGAAACCAGTTAGATTAATTGATGATAATTCTAGGTCAAGGGAAGTAGTGATAAATTCTATTAATATAGACAGAGAAGAAATTAAAGGGCTTATAATTCAGTTAAATACTAGTAAGGCATCTGGCCCTGACAACATTCATTCTAGGATACTCAAAGAAGGTGTAGAAAGTATTGCAGTAGCTCTCGAGAAGATATTTATTAGATCACTAGAGTCTGGAGAAATACCAAATGATTGGAAATTGGCAAATGTAGTGCCAATTTTTAAAAAGGGAAGCAAAGAGGACCCAAATAACTTTAGACCAGTAAGCTTAACTTCTATAGTCTGTAAAATTCTTGAGAAGATGGTTAAGAAGGGAATTTCTGATCATCTAGAGAGTAGCAGGTTAATTAATGATGCTCAGCATGGTTTTAGAAAAGATAGATCGTGTTTAACTAATTTACTGGATTTTATGGATTATGTAACTAAAGAATTAGATAGGGGTGAGAAAGTTGATGTGATCTACTTAGATTTCAGCAAAGCTTTTGATAAGGTTCCACATAGAAGACTAGTTCATAAATTAAAGCTGCATGGGATATGTGGGAACGTTTTAAATTGGATAACTGAATGGCTGAAAAATAGGAAACAGAGAGTTGTACTGAATGGAGTGAGGTCAGAGTGGAGGAATGTTATTAGTGGCGTACCTCAGGGATCAGTTTTAGGCCCTTTATTATTTATAATCTATGTAAATGATCTTGGGCAAGGTGTAAATAGCAAAGTGTCAATTTTTGCTGATGACACTAAATTGGCAGCTGTAGTCAAAGAGGTTGAGGGTAGCTTTAAAGTGCAGGGTGACTTAGATAAGCTGTTAGCTTGGGCTCAGAAGTGGCAGATGACTTTTAACCTTAATAAATGCAAAGTTATTAACATGGGGAGAGATAATAGGGAATTTAGCTATGAGATGGATGGATATTGGCTTAATTCAGTTGAAGATGAGAAAGACTTAGGAGTGGTAGTAGATAGGTCACTGAAATTTTCAAAGCAGTGTATTGAGGCAAAAAATAGAGCAAATAGGGTACTAGGTTACATTAAAAGAAATGTTAGCTACAAGAGTAAGGAGGTCATCCTTAAACTATACAACTCTTATGTCAGGCCACATTTAGAGTACTGTATACAGGCATGGTCACCACATTTTAGACATGATATAAACTTATTAGAGTCAGTACAAAGGAGGGCAACAAAAATAATACCATCCCTGAAGCACCTTCAATATGAAGATAGACTGAGGGTATTAAATATGTTTTCATTTGAAAGAAGGTGTGTGAGGGGAGATATGATTGAGCTTTTTAAAATCTTTTCTGGGATGGATAAATTAGATTTCAGCAAGTTATTTGAGTTAGAAGGTAGTAATAGAACTAGAGGCCACCACTTAAAGATTAAAAAACAGAGGTGCAGACTGGATGTTAGAAAATATTTTTTCACTAACAGAGTGGTAGATTATTGGAATAGTTTGCCACCTGAGACTGTAGACAGCCCAAACTTGAATGTTTTCAAGCGCAGATTGGATGATTATATGGGGATGGAGGGTTAATTTCTTACTTTTTGGTATGTGGATATGTTTCTTGACTCATTCCTGTGGATGCAGTTTCTTTTTATTGTATATTTTGGGGGATTTTGATTTTGTTTTTGACAGACTCCTATGGAGGCTTTAAATTATATATTGTAGATGCATGGTTGGACATTCCTATGGATTGTTAAATTGTATATTGTAGCTGCATGATCTGACAAAATCCTATGGATGCATTATATGGGTGGGATTTGATGGATACGGATGACCTTTGATAGGCCCTTGTGGCTTTTGTCATCCGTTAAATTATGTTTATGAAAGTGAGCATGAGTGTCGGAATGTATGCATTGGTTGTGGTGTATTAGGTGAGGGGTATACATGTGTTGTATGTGGGCTGCGTGAATGCATTGTAGATTTAGAGGGGATGAGAAGGCAGGATTTAGACAGGATATGTAGGCTGGAGGGGTTAGTTGCTGAGCTCAGGAGGGAACTTAGTGTTAGGCCTAGAGCTGGGAATAGGTTAGGTGGTGAGGTAGGCCAGTTAGATGTTTCAGGTGAAGGTAGAGGGCCAGTGGAGGAGGTAGGATGTGATAGTTCTAGTGATAGTGAAGTTAGCCCCCTTAGATTAGTTAGAAATAGGCCTAGTGAGGATGGGGGACAGTGGAGAGTGGTTAGGAAACATGAAGCTAGGGAGGCTTCTCCTGTTCTTTGTGAGAATAGGGTTGCCTCTGTTGAGGTGGTTAGCCAGGGGGAGAATAGGTGTGTGAGTCAGAGGGACACAGATCCTATTAGCTTGACTAATAGATTCAGTGCCCTAAGAGAGGAAGTAACTGGAAGTGATATGACTGATGGGGGTGGGGGTGGAGTTCGAGTGACTGGTAGTTTGAATGAGAATAGGAGTGGGGATGGAGTTAGGTCTGTGGGGGTTAGGAATAGGAGTCTGACTGAAGTGCTTGTGATGAGTGATTCGCGAGTTAGATATTTAGATAGGAAGTTGAATGCAAGTAGATTGAATGGTTTGAGGGTGTGTTTGCCGGGTGCTGGAGTGAGAGATCTGTCTGATAGGTATGAGGAACTGGTGTCTGGCTGTGCAAGGGATGGAGTTCCGCAAGGATCTGTTTTGGGTCCCTTGCTATTCTTAATTTATATTAATGATCTTGACATAGGTATAAGTAGTGACCTGAGTAAATTTGCTGATGATACAAGGGTATCACCAATCAAGGCTTGTCAAGAACTAAATCATGCAGCTATAGATATATACAAACAATATTAATCTACATATTTACCCAAACAGATCTTAAATCGTTTATTCGTAATTCCGGTTAAGTGAACAGAAAAAAAAATTTCAAAACTTTTTATTTAGCAATCAGGAAAAGTGTTCTACGATTATTGTGATTTATATTTATTTTGGATATATGATTTAAAATAAGACTAATCCCAAAACGAATAACCTCATTTGAAAAAGCGACGTTAATAATAAAAGCATAAACTAAAGGATTAATTAGATAATTTAAGATACGAAATAGAACTGAAGAACGAAAGGAATTTTCAAGATGGCTGCGCCCAGCAAAAATGTAAACAACAATAATAAAGCATCCTTGGTAAACCAAAATCAAGTTGTAAACAATGTAATTCGGACCACCGTAACTGAATCAAAAGGTATTCCTAATGACTTTTGCGGAAATTGTAAGGTAAAAGAAAATTTAATAAATATAAATGGTAACGCTGATGTAGAGAGAATAAATGCTGGTAGTAATGATATACCGAATTGTCATAGTCTTAATGATAGTGATAAATGTGCGTGGTGTCAAAGTGTATGTGATATTGGAATAAAATGCAATGGCCCTTGCAGAAGATGGTTCCACTATTCATGCACAAGACTGCCGACATACTTTATTATTCTACTTGAACACTCAAAACGACATTACACATGCGAGAACTGTGTCAAAAATATGGTTCCAATCTTTGATAGTGAACATGTGCGAGTCGATGGAGTGATAGCTAAAGAAGAACAAGATGATGAGAAGACCATACAAAAACGACAAACAAAGAAAATTGAAGAGAAACCCTTGGCAATTCAACAAACGGTAGCAAAAATAGTTGACTATACTAGTAGCACAGTCAAAAATAAAAATAGAACAGAGATACCCAAGGAAAACAAAACTGATAGTAATGGTGACAAGAAAAAATCTCAAAAGAAAGTCAGCCCTGTTTGCTATTACTATAAATACAGTGACTGCAAAAAGGGGAAAAACTGTACATACAGACACCCTCCGCTCTGCAAATTTTTCATGAGAGATGGGTATGGCCTAAATGGATGTGCGGAAAAAAAATACTGTGAATTTACACATCCGCATATATGTCCAAATTCGTGGTATAATGGAGAATGTAATGAATTAGGCTGCAAAAACAAGCATATTACTGGCACATACAGTCCTAAAGGATTTATGGGAAAAAAAAAAGAAAAAAAACAGGAAGATGAGAGCTCTATTAATAATAAAAAACCTCTTTATTCAAGCATTGTAAAAAGTGAAAACAAAACTGGTGAAACTAAAATCAATGAGAATGAAAATTTTTTAGGCCAAATTATGCAGCAAATACAGCAAAATCAAAGCCAAATTGCTGCCATAATGTCAATGATTCAAAGAAATTATACAACTCAAAATCAGATTCCTACATACCAACTTATACAGAAACAAATTCCAATGCAATTTTAGACAATTATAATATAGTTTATTTCAATATTAATGGCTTATATAGCCAATCAAATAACACAAAAATACCTTTTTTACAAGATATGTCTAGCAGCAATACCCTGATGATAGCCATTACAGAAACCCATCTGAGGCCTGAAATAAAAGACTCAGAAATTCAAATTGATAAATTCAATATATACAGATGCGATCGAGATAAAAGAATTCATGGGGGAGTTGCTATATATGTAAAAAATGACATACCTAGTGAAGAGATCTTAAAATATTCAAATGGAGAATGTGAGATATTAATTATTAAAATAATGATAAAATCTGATATCTACTATGCAATTAACATATATCGACCACCTAGTGCAACACCTGAAAGCTTCTCAGAGGTTATTGAAAAAGTTGATGAATGCAAAGAGATAAAAAATTGCAGCAGTAACTTAATAATCTTGGGGGACTTTAATTTTCCGAATGCAAAGTGGAATGAAAATGGACTTCTGGAGTCGGGTATAGAAAAAGGAAATCATAGCATAGTACAATATCTCATGTCTGATTTCTATTTAACTCAATTAATATTAAAGCCTACAAGAAAAGATAATATTCTTGATCTGGTATTTACTAATAATAATGAATTAATAGATGAAATCCAAATCTCTGAAACAATTCACTCAGATCACAGCATCATTAACTTAGAGACAAATATTCCTATAGAACCTATCAAGATAAACAGCTCTGGTATAAAAGTCCCCTTTGGGGATCTTAACCTTTACAAAAGTGACTGGAAATCAATCAATGAAAAATTGAGCCTTATAGATTGGATTAGTGAACTAGAAGGATTGGATGTTGATCAGACCTGGAAAAAAATACAGCAATACATGACTGATATTATTTATGCTAATACTCCAAAAAGACAAACAAAATCTAATAAAATTACCAAAGAACATAGAAAGAGAAAAAGTCTCATGAAAAAAAGAATTAAGATCACAAAAAATCTAAATAAAACATTGGATGTAGAGAAAAGAAATAAATTGAAAAACAATATACTGGAAATAGAAAAAGAAATAAAATTATCCCACTCAAGGGAGAATACTGATGAAGAAAATAAAGCTATACAACGAATAAAGGAAAGTAGTAAATATTTATTTAAATTTGCAAAAAAGAAAAACTTAGCTAGAACTAATATTGGACCACTTTTATCATCTGATAACAACTTAACCTCAGACCCTAAAACAATTGCCGATATATTACAAAAACAATACGAATCAGTATGGAGCACTCCAGTCAAAAGTACATTAGAAGATTCTGCGAACAGGAATACAGTTGAAACAATTAGTGATATACAGTTTCATGAAGCAGATATATCAAAAGCTATTGATCTAATACCTGAAAACTCAGCACCAGGACCTGATGGGATAGGGCCTATCATCCTAAAAAACTGCAAAATATCATTAGCAGCTCCAATATATATGCTGTGGAGAAGATCACTAGACAGCAGCAAAATTCCAAACTGTATGAAAATTGCAAAAGTAAAACCAATCTTTAAACAAGGATCAAAAAAATTACCAGAGAATTATAGACCAGTATCTCTCACATCTCATGTGATTAAAATCCTTGAGAGAATTGTTAAAATAAATGTAGTAAACTTCTTGGAGAGCAATAAATTATTAAAAACGTTTCAGCATGGTTTTAGGCAAAAAAGATCCTGCCTCACTGAACTTATCGACTACCGCAATGAAATATTGCAAGCAGTATTAGACAATAAAAACATGGACGTCATTTACCTTGATTTTTCTAAAGCTTTCGACAAAGTGGACCACAACATCGTACTGAAAAAAGCCCAAAAACTAGGAATTGTGGGGAAAATATCAAAGTGGCTAAAAGAATTCTTAATGAATCGTAAGCAAGTGACTATAGTAGATGGCCATGAATCATATGTCTCTGAAGTAGTAAGTGGTGTTCCACAAGGAACCGTACTGGGCCCCTTGTTGTTTTTAATAATGCTGAATGATATAACTGAAACCATAAGAAACAGCTCTTTATATTCATTTGCTGATGACACAAGAATTTTAAAAACTATAGAAAATATATTTGACAGTGAGAAATTGCAGGAAGACTTAAATGCAACATATGAATTTGCCAAACAGAATAATTTAAAATTTAATGAAACAAAATTTGAGCTTATTAAATTTGGATTACAAGATAACTTAAAAAAAATTACTAACTACAAGACCCCCAGTGGAAAGCTAATTGTAGAAAAATCAGATATTAAGGACTTAGGTGTGTACATATCTAATGACTTATCATTTAAGGTACATATTGATGATGTTGTTAACAAGTGCAGGCGAATGAGTGCTTTTGTGTTAAGAACATTCAAAACCAGGGAAAAGTCAGCCATGTTGATATTGTTCAAAGCATGCATCCAACCCCATCTAGACTATTGTGTCCAATTATGGTATCCCTATGAGGTAAAAAACATGCAAAAGTTAGAAGGTATCCAACGGACTTTCACAGACAAAATAAGAGGGATGGAAGGACTAAATTACTGGCAAAGACTGGAAAAATTGAATTTATACTCAGTTCAAAGAAGATATGAGAGATACATCATAATATATATTTGGAAGGTCATTGAAAACCTCGTAATTCCACCTGAATCAGAAGAAATAGTTCCAGTATACTCTCAGAGATATGGAAGAACTTGTCAAAAATTCCATCTGTCAAGCTCAAATAGATATAAAATCCATCAGTACAACTCATTATCAAGATTTGGAACTAGACTGTTTAATGTGCTTCCTGGAACAATAAGAGATTTTAGTGGTGCTACCGACAGCTTTAAAAATAAATTAGACAAATACTTAATAGACCTTCCAGATGAACCTAATATTATAGGCTACAAAAAATTTATTGCTGCCTCTTCAAACTGTATAGTTGATCAAGCGCAGCATAAATACTTTAGCAGATAGCAACAGTACAGAATACAAGGGGTGTCTGCCACGCAGTGGCCCCGCTTCATGGTCTCAGAAACTCAACATATACATATAATAATTGGAATCTGGATTTATGAAGCAAAAACCTTTCAAGAGAGGTCAAGAGAGGTAGGGCCATTAGGGCTGATTCTGATGCTGTTGTAATGCAGGAGGAATTGACCATTCTGTCCAATTGGGCTGAGAAATGGCAAATGAAGTTTAACATAGACAAATGTAGTGTACTTAGTATAGGTAGAAATAATCCACTGAATAGTTATAAATTAAATGGGAGAAATTTAGGGAGGACCGATTGTGAGAGGGACTTGGGTATTTTGGTAAGTTCAGACCTTCGTCCTAGAAAGCAATGCCTAACATAACATAACATAATTACACGGATGACAAAAGCCACAAGGGCCTATCAAAGGTCATCCGCCTCCGTCAAAACCCACCCACAAAAAGCACCATCACCAGGGGAAGACAAAATCAAAGTCCCCCACAATATAATATAACGGATGACAAAAGCCACAAGGGCTCATCATAGGTCATCCGAGTCAAGCGGCCTCTTTTTCAAGGCACCCAAACTCCCAGGAAAACTACATCCAGAGGATTGCATCCAGAAACAAGGGTATCACCAATCAAGGCTTGTCAAGAACTAAATCATGCAGCTATAGATATATACAAACAATATTAATATATACAAAACTTAGGAACCATCACAACCTTCCCTTCCCATAAACTCATCCAACCTACTCTTAAATACATTTAGATTTGGACTACCTACTACCCTCTGCGGCAATTTGTTCCAGAAGTCTACCACTCTATTGGTGAAAAAATACTTTCTTAAATCCAACCTACACCCTTGCTTTTTAATTTTCAAGTGGTGACCTCTAGTCCGATTTCCATCATCTAACTCAAAAAACTTGCTAACATCCAATTTATCTATCCCGGAAAAAATTTTAAACAGCTCAATCATATCCCCTCTCACACACCTCCTTTCGAACGAGAACATATTTAATACCCTCAGTCTATCTTCATATTCAAGGTGCCTCAGGGAAGGAATAATCTTTGTTGCCCTCCGTTGCACTGACTCAAGAAGGTTAATATCGTGTCTAAAATGTGGGGACCATGCCTGTATACAGTACTCTAGATGTGGCCTAACATAAGAGTTATAGAGTTTAAGAATAACCTCCTTACTTTTGTAACTGACATTTCTCTTAATAAAACCCAGCACTCTATTTGCCCTATTTCTTGCTTCAATACACTGCTTAGAAAACCTTAATGACTTATCTATTACTACTCCTAGATCTTTCTCATCCTCTACTGAGCTCAGCCAATGCCCATCCATTTCATAGTTAAATTCTCTATTATCTTTTCCCATGTTAATAACTTTGCTAAGAATAAAGCTAATAGGATATTGGGATTCATTAGGAGGAGTGTAAGCAATAAGAGTGCTGAAGTCATTCTAAAACTGTATCTGGCGCTAGTTAGGCCTCATCTAGACTATGCAGTACAATTTTGGTCACCATATTATAGGAAGGATATTGATTTGCTTGAGTCTGTGCAGAGAAGGATGACAAAGATGATTGGTGGGCTAAGGAACTTACCTTATGGTGAAAGGCTCAGAAAACTAAATCTACATACATTGGAAAGGAGAAGAGTCAGAGGGGGATTGATTGAAGTCTTCAAATGGGTAAAAGGATATAATAAAGGGGATCTGGGTAAGGTTCTTATACTTAGTGAACATCACAGGACACGTAGCAATGGGTTTAAGCTTGATAAGTATAGGTTTAGGAAGGAGATTGGGAGGAATTGGTTTACAAATCGTGTGGTAGATGAATGGAATAGGCTCACTAGACATGTGATAGAAGCCTCCTCTCTGGGTAGTTTTAAGAATAGATTAGATAAATATATGAATGAAGCTGCTAGATGGGACTGACTTTTTTATGTACATATGTATATATTTTTCTAAGGAGTGGGGAGATTATTTTGCGGTTGCATGAATGGACATAATCCTCTGGATGCATTTTATGTATATTGTAGATTAGATCTGACGAACTCCTGTAAAGGGTGACAATGTTGATGACTTTTCTCTGGTAAGAAATCTTTTGTGTGTTGACTGGAACAGGAGCTGCCAAGTGTAGGCCATGAATGGTCTTTTGCAGTCTCCTTCTTTTCTTATGTTCTTATGTTCTTACACATGTAGGAGTGAAGGATGTGAAGAAAGTGGGTGCATGTGAGTTACGTGAGAGGTACAAGAGGTTGATTGAAAAGGTGAAAGAAAGTAGAATGAAAGGTGTTGTGACAGGTGTGCTTCCAAGAATGGATGTTGGGGTAGAATGGATGTTGGGGTAGAATGGATGTCTCGTGCAATTGGGCTGAATGATTATGTGAGGAGGATGTGTGAGATGGAAGGTGTCATGTTTGTGGATGTGTGGGATAGGTTTGTTGGAATGAAAGAAATGTATGCGATGGATGGACTGCATTTGAGTAGGAGGGGGGTAGATGTGTTGTGGGAGGAGTATGATCGTGTTATTAGGTCTTTGCGGGCGGGAAACTAGATACTAATAGTGGTCAGGGAATTATGAGAGGACATTATAGTACTGAAAGTAGAATGGACTTGGCAGATAACAGAAATAGGTTCCAAGGCGATAGAGGGGAGGTCATTCAAGTTTCAAGAGGTGCTTCAGGGATAGGGGGGTTAAATTGTTTCTATACAAATGCTCGTAGTCTTAGAAACAAGAAGGATGAGCTATTTAGTTATATTAGCAATGAGGATATACAGTGGCGGCAACAAAAAAAGTGACATGTGACAATTCAGAGAAAATGAAACAGAAAAATGTAACTTACATATTTTATTATGAATATTTCATGAAAGTTAATACTTGGTCATGTTGCCCTTGCACTTGATGATCATCCTGAGTCGATTGGGCATTGATTCAGTAAGGTTTGCGAAGTAGGTGGGGTCGATCGTAACCCAGATCTTCTTCAGTGATTCTATCAGATCCTTGATGCTGCCGAGTGCTGGCTCTTGAACTTTGGTTTTCATCAGATTCCAAGCATTCTCAATAGGATTTAGGTCCAGGGAATTACCAGGCCACTCCAAAACACTAATATTATTATCATTGAAGAACCTTTTCACTAACTGGGACCTGTGAGCAGGGGCACCATCATGCATGAAAAATTCACACTGATGAATTTCCCAAAATGGCAGCATGTGCTGCCTCAAAACTTCCAGATAGTTAGTCCCCCTCATGGTTACATTCTTGGGAAGGAAGTACAGACCCCTCTGCCCTTGTTTCCACTAAAGGCACCACACACCATCACACTATCAGGGTGTTTCACAGTTTTCACGGTATATTTTGGTTTATACCGAGACACATTGCTGGGACGATGCACGATCTTTGACTCTCCTCTGACCAGCCTAAAGGTGTTTTAATCACTGAACATAACCTTCTTCCAATGGGCAGCTGTCCAATGTTTATAGGTCTTGCACAAATTGAGCCTTTTCATCTTCATAGTCTTGGTAAGAAGTGGCTTCTTGGCAGCGCGGCGAGCCGGTAGGCATAAGTCCTTCTGTAAGCAATGACGGATGGTCCTGAGGGCGACGCTCTGGAGGAGGTCTGGGTGTTTTTTCTTGATTGAAGCGGAGGTTACAGAAGGGTCTGACATCACTTCACGCCTTAGGATATTATCAGTCCTTGGAGATGTCTTCCTAGCTGCACCAATGCCCTCCTTCATCTTTGGTATGGTACCTGGTGGCAATAACTCAGCTGCCCGTTTTAGGCGATGAATCGTATTTTTTGAGGTTCCTAAATCTGCTGCTACATCAATAAAAGACTTTCCCTGCTCTAATAGGGTCAAGGCACGGCTTTTCTCTGTCATAGAAAGCTTTTTCTGCCCCATTGTATCCATTTGCACAGAAGTTATAGCACGTCAAATGTAGGCACGAATGCAGGAAATCAGCACGCTGGAGTGCCATACACTAAAGCCTAACTGTACGAGCTCAAACGAGACACTGAGTTCCAGTAAAGCACAGTTCTCTTGTCTTAGCTCAGGAGAGTCGTCCACTTGCAGCATAAGCCCCGCACCTTTTCATTGGCTAGTTGGCAAGTAAAATCGTGAAAACGATTTTGTGTATCGATTTCTGTTGCCAATATTAAATGTCACTTTTTTTGTTGCCGCCACTGTAGATATATTATGCGTTACTGAATCATGGGTTAATGAAATAGAATTTAGTGACACTATAAGTGAATTTGATTTTCAGGGCTATAATATGTACATTAGTCAAAGGACAGGTAGGATTGGTGGAGGAATAATTATCTATATAAAAAACAACATTGTTTCAAGTTTAAATACTTCAATAAAGCAGGATGGAGTTGAGTCACTTTGGATAGATATTAGGTTCAGTAAAAATAGAATGGTGCATTTGGGAGCTTTTTACAGGCCACCTGGGCAGACTGATGATATAGATGAACTAATGATAAGGGAAATAAGTAAGGGATGTGAAACAGATGCAGTTATTATTGGGGACTTCAACTTAAACTCTGTGGACTGGGAAAATATGATAGGTAGGGATAGAACAAGTGGCAGGTTCATAGAATGCTTTGAGGATAATTTTTTGAATCAATTTGTTAACGATTCAACGAGGGGGGACAATATATTAGATTTAGTACTTTCTAACAGTGATCATTTAGTTCAAGAATTGACTGTTGGGGAAGCATTGGGAAATAGTGACCATCAGATAGTTCGTTTTAACTTGGGAATTGAGAAGGGTAAAATAACTGAGAATGCTGAAAAAGTTGAAAATTTTCATAAGGGAGATTATGTAAAACTTCGAAGCTTGCTAAATTTGGTAGACTGGGATATAGAATTCAGAGGTAAAAATGCTTATGGGATGTGGGATACTTTCAAGCATATAATAAATGTAGTCCAAGAACAATGTATCCCAATGAAGGCCATTAGGAACAAAAGTAGGAAACCATTATGGTGGAATCAGGAGATAGCTAGAAAAATTTCAGAGAAGAAAAGGGCATATAAAAAATTACAGGTAGAAAATAATATTCAAAATTTAAGTGATTATAGAATGGCTAGGAATGAGTTAAATAAGATTATAAAGAAGAACAAAAGGGTGTCAGAAATTAAATTAGCTCAGGATAGCAACAAAGATCCTAGAAAGTTCTTTAGTTACTATAAAATTAATAACAAGTGTGGCAGAGTTAAAATAGGACCTATCAAATATGAAGGGTTTGTGAGAGAAACTGATGAGGAAATAGTTGAGGTACTAAATGGTCATTTTGCATCAGTATTTACAAAAGAGAAACTAAATAGTCCTATGTATAGTACTCATAGGTCAGGAAAAGAGGTGTTTACTAACATTTGTGTGGATCGGAGGATGATAAAAGGACTAATAGGTGATTTAGATACTACCAAGGCCTCCGGCCCTGATAATATTCATTCTAGGATACTTAAAGAAGGGGTAGAAAGTATCTCAATAGCTCTGGACAAGTTATATACTAGGTCATTGGAATATGGAGAAATACCCGATGAAGGGTAGTAAAGAGGATCCAAATAACTTTAGACCGGTTAGCCTAACTCCTGTAGTCTGTAAAATTCTTGAGAAAATAGTTAAAAAAGGGATTTGCCAACATCTAGAGAGGGAGGGGTTAATCAGCGATGCTCAGCATGGGTTTAGATCAGGTAGATCATGTTTGACTAACTTACTAGACTTTCTGGAGTTTGTAACAGATCAAGTAGATAAGGGAGAGAATGTAGATATAATTTACTTAGATTTTAGTAAAGCATTTGATAAGGTACCACACAGGAGACTAGTTCATAAATTAAAAATGATTGGGATATGTGGGGGTGTTTCAAATTGGATAGCTGAGTGGCTGAAAGACAGGAAGCAAAGGGTAGTGCTAAATGGTGTAAAGTCAGAGTGGAGGGATGTTATCAGTGGGGTTCCTCAGGGATCAGTTCTCGGTCCATTATTATTTGTCATCTATATAAACGATCTTGGGGAGGCAGTTAATAATAAAGTGTCAATTTTTGCGGATGATACCAAATTAGCAGCTGTAGTTAAAGATATTGATGATAATTTTAAAGTGCAGGGGGACTTAAATAAATTGTTATCCTGGGCACATAAGTGGCAAATGACTTTCAACCTTGATAAGTGCAAAGTTATTAACATGGGAAAAGATAATAGAGAATTTAACTATGAAATGGATGGGCATTGGCTGAGCTCAGTAGAGGATGAGAAAGATCTAGGAGTAGTAATAGATAAGTCATTAAGGTTTTCTAAGCAGTGTATTGAAGCAAGAAATAGGGCAAATAGAGTGCTGGGTTTTATTAAGAGAAATGTCAGTTACAAAAGTAAGGAGGTTATTCTTAAACTCTATAACTCTTATGTTAGGCCACATCTAGAGTACTGTATACAGGCATGGTCCCCACATTTTAGACACGATATTAACCTTCTTGAGTCAGTGCAACGGAGGGCAACAAAGATTATTCCTTCCCTGAGGCACCTTGAATATGAAGATAGACTGAGGGTATTAAATATGTTCTCGTTCGAAAGGAGGTGTGTGAGAGGGGATATGATTGAGCTCTTTAAAATTTTTTCCGGGATAGATAAATTGGATGTTAGCAAGTTTTGAGTTAGATGATGGAAATCGGACTAGAGGTCACCACTTGAAAATTAAAAAGCAAGGGTGTAGGTTGGATTTAAGAAAATATTTTTTCACCAATAGAGTGGTAGACTTCTGGAACAAATTGCCGCAGAGGGTAGTAGGTAGTCCAAATCTAAATGTATTTAAGAGTAGGTTGGATGAGTTTATGGGAAGGGAAGGTTGTGATGGTTCCTAAGTTTTGTATATATTAATATTGTTTGTATATATCTATAGCTGCATGATTTAGTTCTTGACAAGCCTTGATTGGTGATACCCTTGTTTCTGGATGCAATCCTCTGGATGTAGTTTTCCTGGGAGTTTGGGTGCCTTGAAAAAGAGGCCGCTTGACTCGGATGACCTATGATGAGCCCTTGTGGCTTTTGTCATCCGTTATATTATATTGTGGGGGACTTTGATTTTGTCTTCCCCTGGTGATGGTGCTTTTTGTGGGTGGGTTTTGACGGAGGCGGATGACCTTTGATAGGCCCTTGTGGCTTTTGTCATCCGTGTAATTATGTTATGTTATGTTATGTTATGTTATTGGAAGAGAGCGAATGTAGTCCCCATTTTCAAGAAGGGTAGTAAAGAGGATCCAAATAACTTTAGACCGGTTAGCCTAACTCCTGTAGTCTGTAAAATTCTTGAGAAAATAGTTAAAAAAGGGATTTGCCAACATCTAGAGAGGGAGGGGTTAATCAGCGATGCTCAGCATGGGTTTAGATCAGGTAGATCATGTTTGACTAACTTACTAGACTTTCTGGAGTTTGTAACAGATCAAGTAGATAAGGGAGAGAATGTAGATATAATTTACTTAGATTTTAGTAAAGCATTTGATAAGGTACCACACAGGAGACTAGTTCATAAATTAAAAATGATTGGGATATGTGGGGGTGTTTCAAATTGGATAGCTGAGTGGCTGAAAGACAGGAAGCAAAGGGTAGTGCTAAATGGTGTAAAGTCAGAGTGGAGGGATGTTATCAGTGGGGTTCCTCAGGGATCAGTTCTCGGTCCATTATTATTTGTCATCTATATAAACGATCTTGGGGAGGCAGTTAATAATAAAGTGTCAATTTTTGCGGATGATACCAAATTAGCAGCTGTAGTTAAAGATATTGATGATAATTTTAAAGTGCAGGGGGATTTAAATAAATTGTTATCCTGGGCACATAAGGGGCAAATGACTTTCAACCTTGATAAGTGCAAAGTTATTAACATGGGAAAAGATAATAGAGAATTTAACTATGAAATGGATGGGCATTGGCTGAGCTCAGTAGAGGATGAGAAAGATCTAGGAGTAGTAATAGATAAGTCATTAAGGTTTTCTAAGCAGTGTATTGAAGCAAGAAATAGGGCAAATAGAGTGCTGGGTTTCATTAAGAGAAATGTCAAGCCTTGATTGGTGATACCCTTGTTTCTGGATGCAATCCTCTGGATGTAGTTTTCCTGGGAGTTTGGGTGCCTTGAAAAAGAGGCCGCTTGACTCGGATGACCTATGATGAGCCCTTGTGGCTTTTGTCATCCGTTATATTATATTGTGGGGGACTTTGATTTTGTCTTCCCCTGGTGATGGTGCTTTTTGTGGGTGGGTTTTGACGGAGTCGGATGACCTTTGATAGGCCCTTGTGGCTTTTGTCATCCGTGTAATTATGTTTATGTTTATGTTTATGTTTAACTCTATAACTCTTATGTTAGGCCACATCTAGAGTACTGTATACAGGCATGGTCCTCACATTTTAGACACGATATTAACCTTCTTGAGTCAGTGCAATGAAGGGCAACAAAGATTATTCCTTCCCTGAGGCACCTTGAATATGAAGATAGACTGAGGGTATTAAATATGTTCTCGTTCGAAAGGAGGTGTGTGAGAGGGGATATGATTGAGCTCTTTAAAAAATTTTCCGGGATAGATAAATTGGATGTTAGCAAGTTTTTTGAGTTAGATGATGGAAATCGGACTAGAGGTCACCACTTGAAAATTAAAAAGCAAGGGTGTAGGTTGGATTTAAGAAAATATTTTTTCACCAATAGAGTGGTAGACTTCTGGAACAAATTGCCGCAGAGGGTAGTAGGTAGTCCAAATCTAAATGTATTTAAGAGTAGGTTGGATGAGTTTATGGGAAGGGAAGGTTGTGATGGTTCCTAAGTTTTGTATATATTAATATTGTTTGTATATATCTATAGCTGCATGATTTAGTTCTTGACAAGCCTTGATTGGTGATACCCTTGTTTCTGGATGCAATCCTCTGGATGTAGTTTTCCTGGGAGTTTGGGTGCCTTGAAAAAGACGCCGCTTGACTCGGATGACCTATGATGAGCCCTTGTGGCTTTTGTCATCCGTTATATTATATTGTGGGGGACTTTGATTTTGTCCTTCCCTGGTGATGGTGCTTTTTGTGGGTGGGTTTTGACGGAGGCGGATGACCTTTGATAGGCCCTTGTGGCTTTTGTCATCTGTGTAATTATGTTATGTTATGTTTGCGCCGATAATCTACATATTTACCATATTTTCTTAAATCCAACCTACACCCTTGCTTTTTAATTTTCAAGTGGTGATCTCTAGTCCAATTTCCATCATCTAACTAAAAAAACGGTATATCCTTTTACCCATTTGAAGACTTCAATCAATTCCCCTCTGACTCCTCTCCTTTCCATTGTATGTAGATTTAGTTTTCTGAGCCTTTTACCATAAGGTAAGTTCCTTAGCCCACCAATCATCTTTGTCATCCTTCTCTGCACAGACTCAAGCAAATCAATATCCTTCCTATAATATGGTGACCAAAATTGTACTCCATAGTCTAGATGAGGCCTAACTAGCGCCAGATACAGTTTTAGAATGACTTCAGCACTCTTATTGCTTACACTCCTAATGAATCCCAATATCCTATTAGGTAAATATGTAGATTATCGGCCCGGCCGATAAACCGTAGTTTTTTCGTCCGTGTTCCAAAATGTTTCACGTTTTTGGAGTACATTTAAGGGGATGGCTCGTGTGGGGGTAAGCACAAGGGGGTGACCACACTACGATGATCCTGAGTTTCATTAAATTGGATGGGGTCTGGGGGGCACAGCCCCCCAGTCAGTTGGCTGTCTGGCTTTGTTCTGGACGGTTGTCTTGCAGGAAGCTCTTGATTCTCATTGTAAGATTGGGATATAATACTGATTTGGGTGTATAGTTTTTCTTGTATTTATTTAATACATCAATCACTGTGTAATAAATACATTAGTGATTAATACTTTTGGGGAAGATAACTGGCAGCAATCCTGAGCAAGAATTTTTTTTGGTGAGTGTTAACTTTTTCCTTAGTAAATTTCTGAGAGTATGGCTGTTTGTATAGATAGTGAGAGCATGCCGTTTGAAAGTAGTGTGTATGTGGTGTGTGATGCATGTGGAGTTGAAAGGAGAGTGAATGTAACTGAATGCCGTGTGTGTTTTCTGGAAGGGGAGGTTAGGAGGTTGAGTGGGGAATGTAAGAGGTTGAATGATTTGGTGTTTGAGGTGAGAAGAGATGCAAGTGTGCGATTGAAGGGTGAGATTAGTGCTAAGAGGGTGGAAGATAGGGCTAGGACTGGGAACAGTGTGGAAGTTGTGAGTGATGATGAATGGTGGGTGAAAATGGATAGGATAGATAAGTTAGGACAGGTTAGGTGTGTGAATGAGAGGGACATAGAACCTGTTAGGTTGACTAACAGATTCAATGTCCTGAGAGAGGAAGAGTGTGAAAGTGATTTGCCTGGTGTGATTGTGGATGAAAGCAGGATGGGTGGTAGTGTGACTGAGAGCAGGAGGGAGGGTAATGTTAGGCCAAGAGAGAATAGGAGAATGACTGAGGTGCTAGTGATGGGTGACTCTCAGATTAGGTATTTAGATAGGAAGTTGAGTGATAGCAAGGGGAAGGGAATGAGAGTTTGTCTGCCGGGTGCTGGTGTAAGTGATGTTTGTGAGAGGTATGATAGGCTGGTTTCTGGGTGTGAGAGGGATGCAGTTGTGATTACCCATGTGGGAGTGAATGATGTAAAGAAGGTGGGTACATGTGAGTTACGTGAGCAGTATAAAAGGTTAGTTGAAAGGATGAGTAAAAGCAGGGTAAAAGGTGTTGTTTCTGGTGTGCTTCCAAGATTGGATGTGGGGGTAGAATGGTTGTCGCGTGCAATTGGTTTGAATGAATTTGTGAAAGGACTATGTGAGGAGTTAGGATTGGTGTTTGTAGATGTCTGGGGAGGGTTTTACGGGAATAGGAGGTTGTATGCGATGGATGGGCTCCATCTTAGTCGGGCAGGTGTTGAGGTTCTATGGGGGGAGCTGGATAGTGTGATTAGGTCCTTACGGGTGGGAAACTAGAAGCTGTTAGAGGTAAGGGAATAACAGGAATAGAGGGCAGGTGTAGGAAAAGGAAGGGATGCAGAGATAGAGGAATAGCTAAGGGAGAGGGCATACTGATGCGTTATAGGGGGACTAATGCACAAGTGAATGAGCAGATAACTAGGAATAGAAAAGCACGCTGCAATGAAGATGGGAATAATAAAATCCTTAAAAATATACTACACAAATGGTCGGAGTATAAGGAATAAGATAGATCTCTTAAGAGCGTTAGCGAGTGAAGAGAATTTTGATATAATTGCGATAACAGAGTCATGGCTTGATTTGGCAGGAAATCACTTTAAACCTGAGGTTGAGATTGAGGGCTTTAACATGTTCCATACAGATAGGAATAGGAAGAGAGGAGGAGGGGTTATTATTTATATTAAAGATAATCTCCAGTGTTGTGTAAACAGTACAATTAAATTAGATGATAACACAGAGTCATTATGGCTAAATGTAAAGGAAGGTAAAAACAAGCTTGTCATAGGATTATTATACAGACCACCAAATCTTAGTAAGGAAGCTTCAAATCTTCTGTGGCAGGAGATTGAACAGGCATGTAGAAGTAAGCATGTGTGTATAATGGGCGATTTTAATTACAGAAATATAGACTGGGAAGCTCTTGTGGGTGATCAGGAGGCTGAGGAATTTTTTAATGTTGTCCAAGATAATTTTCTGAGGCAGATTATTAACGAACCCACTAGAGGTAATAATATACTGGATTTAGTTCTGACAAATAGGGAAGAAGTTATTAAGGATACTGAGATTGGAGGAAATTTGGGTAATAGTGACCATTGTGAAATTAGATTCAAGATGAAATGGAATGGTATTGATAGTAGCATGAACAATGTTAAAATTCCTGACTTTAGAAGAGCAAATAATAATGGGCTAAGGACTTACCTGGAGGCAGTTGTACAGAAACCAGGCAATGAAATCAATTCAGGAATAGATTCAATGATATCAGTTAGTGGAGACAATAATCACCAGGAGGAAGAGATTACAATTGAAGAGGAGTATGAAAGAATAATTGAGCAATTAATTACAGGTCAGATCATTAACATTCCTTATAAGGAGATTAGGACTAAAAATAATGACCCAAAATGGATGACAGATAAAATTAAGCATTATATTGGCATTAAAAAGGGCATTTATAGGAAAATAAAAAATGGAGAGGATCACTTAAGGCAGAGATATAATGAACTAGCAAGAGATGTTAAAAAGTTAGTTAGAGTAGCAAGGAGAAATTATGAAATTAAAGTGGCAAATAGGGCAAAGGAAGATCCTAAAAGTTTTTATCAATTATACAAAACTAAGGTTAGAGATAAAATAGGCCCACTTATAGATTCCAATGGAGAATTAGTGAGTGATAGGGACTCAATGGCTGGAATGCTAAATGACTTTTTTTCTCTCAGTATTTACACAGGAGGATACTCTAAATATACCCGAGATGTCAATGATCTTTTGGGGTAATGATGAAGAGAAATTAAAGGATATCTTGATCACAAAGGAGATAGTGACAAAGGAAATTGATAAAATCAAAAGTAGTAAAGCACCCGGTCCTGATGAGGTCTTTCCTAGAATTTTGAAAAAATGTAAGGATGTGTTAAGTGAGCCCCTAGCATGCATCTTTAGAAAATCATTGGAGAGTGGCATTGTGCCAGTGGCATGGAAGAAAGCCAATGTGATACCTATATTTAAGAAAGGGGATAAAACAAATATGTCTAATTACAGACCAGTAAGTTTGACATCAGTGGTAGGGAAAATGATGGAATCTATTATAGCAAGGAATATTAGGGATCACTTGGATAAGCATAAGTTGATAAAAGAATCACAGCATGGCTTTAGTAAGGGTAAATCCTGCCTAACTAATTTGCTGTCTTTTTATAGTAAGGTGTATGAAGCAGCAGATAAGGATGAAAACTATGATATTTTATACTTGGACTTTAGTAAGGCTTTTGATCGAGTGCCACACTTACGGCTTCTGAGCAAAGTTAAAGCACACGGGATCGATGGCAGTATATTTAGGTGGATTCAGTCATGGCTTGGTGACAGACAGCAAAGAGTTAGTATAGATGGAGTTAAATCTGAGTGGGGGTGTGTTAGCAGTGGAGTTCCGCAAGGATCTGTTTTGGGTCCCTTGCTATTCTTAATTTATATTAATGATCTTGACATAGGTATAAGTAGTGACCTGAGTAAATTTGCTGATGATACTAAGCTAGGTAGGGCCATTAGGGCTGATTCTGATGCTGTTGTAATGCAGGAGGAATTGACCATTCTGTCCAATTGGGCTGAGAAATGGCAAATGAAGTTTAACATAGACAAATGTAGTGTACTTAGTATAGGTAGAAATAATCCACTGAATAGTTATAAATTAAATGGGAGAAATTTAGGGAGGATCGATTGTGAGAGGGACTTGGGTGTTTTGGTAAGTTCAGACCTTCGTCCTAGAAAGCAATGCCTAAATGCTAAGAATAAAGCTAATAGGATATTGGGATTCATTAGGAGAAGTGTAAGCAATAAGAGTGCTGAAGTCATTCTAAAACTGTATCTGGCGCTAGTTAGGCCTCATCTAGACTATGCAGTACAATTTCGGTCACCATATTATAGGAAGGATATTGATTTGCTTGAGTCTGTGCAGAGAAGGATGACAAAGATGATTGGTGGGCTAAGGAACTTACCTTATGGTGAAAGGCTCAGAAAACTAAATCTACATACATTGGAAAGGAGAAGAGTCAGAGGGGAATTGATTGAAGTCTTCAAATGGGTAAAAGGATATAATAAAGGGGATCTGGGTAAGGTTCTTATACTTAGTGAACATCACAGGACACGTAGCAATGGGTTTAAGCTTGATAAGTATAGGTTTAGGAAGGAGATTGGGAGGAATTGGTTTACAAATCGTGTGGTAGATGAATGGAATAGGCTCACTAGACATGTGATAGAAGCCTCCTCTCTGGGTAGTTTTAAGAATAGATTAGATAAATATATGAATGAAGCTGCTAGATGGGACTGACTTTTTTTATGTACATATGTATATATTTTTCTGCGGAGTGGGGAGATTATTTTGCGGTTGCATGAATGGACATAATCCTCTGGATGCATTTTATGTATATTGTAGATTAAATGACGAACTCCTGTAAAGGGTGACAATGTTGATGACTTTTCTCTGGTAAGAAATCTTTTGTGTGTTGACTGGAACAGGAGCTGCCAAGTGTAGGCCATGAATGGTCTTTTGCAGTCTCCTTCTTTTCTTATGTTCTTATAATCGTAATTGTTATAATTTTCTGCCGTTTACAGAGGTGAATGCTTTAACTACATCATGTCAGCGTCTGTAATCGTTTTGCGAATTATAATAGGGGTGGGGGGGGGGTATGACATCAGAAATGCTTGATATCATTTTTTCTTTCCTACTAAATAGCTTTTTATTATCCTCATTCCGAGTCATTTTTATTTTTCAATATATTTTTCCCCATTTTACTATTTTTGTTACATTCTTTTATACATTTAAATGTAATTGGCTAGATCATTTGAAGGAACTACTTGTTTTTTAGCAGTTTGGGTGTCAAATATTCCCCTTTTACGCAGTTTGAAAATAATCATCGAATTTTGTCTGTCGGCTATTGCAGAATTATTAACCCTAGTTTCTGATAAAGATAAATTAAACACCTTTTTGGATGTGTATAATTTAGTGCGAATTAAAAGTGAATGCGACATTTGTGGCCAAGCATTAGATGGGAACCCTAACTTCGAATTTAGATGATCGAAAATAAAATGTGATTCAAGTCAGCTAGATTTTGAATAGGGCGCAGACGCGCAAAATAAATAGGCTTTCCTCTTCGCTATTTTGGAAGTATAACCACTGCATTTAAGTACGGGAAACAAAGTGTTTCGTTTAGTTATTTTCAGGCAATTTGGTAACTAAAATGGCCTACGTTAACAGCATTTTTGGTGGGTTTAATTTCGAGATTTAAAAAAAAAAAAAAATGGCACCTAGCATTTGAACAAAACTCAAACGCGCATGAATATTCAAACACGGGTGAACGATAACTCGAACGAAGATTCAAACACGGGTGAACGATAATATTTACACAAAAATTTTTTTCAGGCCGAGCCGATAATCTACATGTTTACCCCTATTAGCTTTATTCTTAGCATTTAGGCATTGCTTTCTAGGACGAAGGTCTGAACTTACCAAAATACCCAAGTCCCTCTCACAATCAGTCCTCCCTAAAATTCTCCCATTTAATTTATAACTATTCAATGGATTATTTCTACCTATACTAAGTACACTACATTTGTCTATGTTAAACTTCATTTGCCATTTCTCGGCCCAATTGGATAGAATGGTCAATTCCTCCTGCATTACAACAGCATCAGAATCAGCCCTAATGGCCCTACCTAGCTTAGTATCATCAGCAAATTTACTCAGGTCACTACTTATACCTATATCAAGATCATTAATATAAATTATGAATAGCAAGGGACCCAAAACAGATCCTTGCGGAACTCCACTGCTAACACACCCCCACTCAGATTTAACTCCATCTATACTAACTCTTTGTTGTCTGTCACCAAGCCATGACTGAATCCACCTAAATATACTGCCATCAATCCTGTGTGCTTTAACTTTGCTCAGAAACTGTAAGTGTGGCGCTCGATCAAAAGCCTTACTAAAGTCCAAGTATAAAATATCATAGTTTTCATCATTATCAACTTATGCTTATCCAAGTGATCTCTAATATTCCTTGCTATAATAGATTCCATCATTTTCCCTACCACTGATGTCAAACTTACTGGTCTGTAATTAGACATATTTGTTTTATCCCCTTTCTTAAATATAGGTATCACATTGGCTTTCTTCCATGCCATTGGCACAATGCCACTCTCCAATGATTTTCTAAAGATGCATGCTAGGGGCTCACTTAACACATCCTTACATTCTTTCAAAATTCTAGGAAAGACCTCATCAGGACCGGGTGCTTTACTACTTTTGATTTTATCAATTTCCTTTGTCACTATCTCCTTTGTTATCAAGATATCCTTTAATTTCTCTTCATCATCACCCCGAAAGATCATTGACACCTCAGGTATATTTAGAGTATCCTCCTGTGTAAATACTGAGAGAAAAAAGTCATTTAGCATTCCAGCCATTGAGTCCCTATCACTCACTAATTCTCCATTGGAATCTATAAGTGGGCCTATTTTATCTCTAACCTTAGTTTTGTATAATTGATAAAAATTTTTATGATCTTCCTTTGCCTTATTTGCCACTTTAATTTCATAATTTCTCCTTGCTACTCTAATTAACTTTTTAACATCTCTTGCTAGTTCATTATATCTCTGCCTTAAGTGATCCTCTCCATTTTTTATTTTCCTATAAATGCCCTTTTTAATGCCAATATAATGCTTAATTTTATCTGTCATCCATTTTGGGTCATTATTTTTAGTCCTAATCTCCTTATATGGAATGTTAATCATCTGACCTGTATTTAATTGCTCAATTATTCTTTCATACTCCTCTTCAATTGTAATCTCTTTCTCCTGGTGATTATTGTCTCCACTAACTGATATCATTGAATCTATTCCTGATTTGATTTCATTGCCTGGTTTCTGTACAACTGCCTCCAGGTAAGTCCTTAGCCCATTATAATTTGCTCTTCTAAAGTCAGGAATTTTAACATTGTTCATGCTACTATCAATACAATTCCATTTCATCTTGAATCTAATTTTACAATGGTCACTATTACCCAAATTTCTTCCAATCTCAGTATCCTTAATAACTTCTTCCCTATTTGTCAGAACTAAATCCAGTATATTATTACCTCTAGTGGGTTCATTAATAATCTGCCTCAGAAAATTATCTTGGACAACATTAAAAAATTCCTCAGCCTCCTGATCACCCACAAGAGCTTCCCAGTCTATATTTCTGTAATTGAAATCGCCCATTATACACACATGCTTACTTCTACATGCCCGTTCTATCTCCTGCCACAGAAGATTTGACTAATTTACTAGACTTTCTAGAGTTCGTAACAAATCAAGTATGTATATATTTTTCTAAGGAGTGGGGAGATTATATTTTGCGGTTGCATGAATGGACATAATCCTCTGGATGCATTTTATGTATATTGTAGATTAGATCTGACGAACTCCTTAAAGGGTGACAATGTTGATGACTTTTCTCTGGTAAGAAATCTTTTGTGTGTTGACTGGAACAGGAGCTGCCAAGTGTTGGCCATGAATGGTCTTTTGCAGTCTCCTTCTTTTTTTATGTTCTTAAGTAGATAAGGGAGATAATGTAGATATAATTTACTTAGATTTTAGTAAAGCATTTGATAAGTTACCACATAGGAGACTAGTTCATAAATTAAAAATGATTGGGATATGTGGGGGTTTTTCAAATTGGATAGCTGAGTGGCTGAAAGATAGGAAGCAAAGGGTATTGCTAAATGGTGTAAAGTCAGAGTGAGGGATGTTATCAGTGGGGTTCCTCAGGGATCAGTTCTCAAGCCATTATTATTTGTCATCTATATAAACGATCTTGGGGAGGCAGTTAATAATAAAGTGTCAATTTTTGCGGATGATGCCAAATTAGCAGCTGTAGTTAAAGATATTGATGATAATTTTAAAGTGCAGGGGGATTTAAATAAATTGTTATCCTGGGCACATAAGGGGCAAATGACTTTCAACCTTGATAAGTGCAAAGTTATTAACATGGGAAAAGATAATAGAGAATTTAACTATGAAATGGATGGGCATTGGCTGAGCTCAGTAGAGGATGAGAAAGATCTAGGAGTAGTAATAGATAAGTCATTAAGGTTTTCTAAGCAGTGTATTGAAGCAAGAAATAGGGCAAATAGAGTGCTGGGTTTCATTAAGAGAAATGTCAGTTACAAAAGTAAGGAGGTTATTCTTAAACTCTATAACTCTTATGTTAGGCCACATCTAGAGTACTGTATACAGGCATGGTCCTCACATTTTAGACACGATATTAACCTTCTTGAGTCAGTGCAATGAAGGGCAACAAAGATTATTCCTTCCCTGAGGCCCCTTGAATATATAGATAGACTGAGGGTATTAAATATGTTCTCAATTGAAAGGATGTATGTGAGAGGGGATATGATTGAGCTCATAAAAATTTTTTTCTGGGATAGATAAATTGGATGTTAGCAAGTTTTTTGAGTTAGATGATGGAAATCGGACTAGAGGTCACCACTTGAAAATTAAAAAGCAAGGGTGTAGGTTGGATTTAAGAAAATATTTTTTCACCAATAGAGTGGTAGACTTCTGGAACAAATTTTCGCAGAGGGTAGTAGGTAGTCCAAATCTAAATGTATTTAAGAGTAGGTTGGATGAGTTTATGGGAAGGGAAGGTTGTGATGGTTCCTAAGTTTTGTATATATTAATATTGTTTGTATATATCTATAGCTGCATGATTTAGTTCTTGACAAGCCTTGATTGGTGATACCCTTGTTTCTGGATGCAATCCTCTGGATGTAGTTTTGCTGGGAGTTTGGGTGCCTTAAAAAAGAGGCCGTTTGACCTGGATGACCTATGATGAGCCCTTGTTGCTTTTGTCATCTGTTATATTATATTGTGGGGTACTTTGATTTTGTCTTTCCCTGGTGATGGTGCTTTTTGTGGGTGGGTTTTGACGGAGGCGGATGACCTTTGATAGGCCCTTGTGGCTTTTGTCATCCGTGTAATTATGTTATGTTATGTTAAAGACCTAATAACACGATCATACTCCTCCCACAACACATCTACCCCCCTCCTACTCAAATGCAGTCCATCCTTTGCATTCATTTCTTTCATTCCAACAAACCTATCCCACACATCCACAAACGACACCTTCCATCTCACACATCCTCCTCACATAATCATTCAGCCCAATTGCACGAGACATCCATTCTACCCCAACATCCATTCTTGGAAGCACACCTGTCACAACACCTTTCATTCTACTTTCTTTCACCTTTTCAATCAACATCTTGTACCTCTCACGTAATTCACATGCACCCACTTTCTTCACATCATTCACTCCTACATGTGTAATCACAACTGCATCCCTTGCACAGCCAGACACCAGCTCCTTCTTTTCTTATGTTCTTATGTTCATATTTTTTGCAATCTTCCTTTCTTTTAGCTTCACAGCATTTCGGGTTTCTTTTCTAATTTGATTATTCAGTTTTCTGTACTCCTTCTCAGTCTCGAAATACTCGTTCCTAGTAGATACATTCAGATTACTCTTCAAGGATTTCATTCTCATCCACAACCTCTGTTTCTTCTTTATCTTAGACCATAATTTCTTATTCATTGGTAGATTGCTATTTGTCCTTTTCCTGGATTGATTTAAATTCCCCATTTTTCTTGTGGGTACACTCTTTATCTATTGCAACATACAATTTTGACTTGAATTTACTCCACATTTCCTCAATATTGGTAGCCTCAGATAGGTACTTCACCCAGTCAATATTAATATTAAGTTCCCTTCTCAACAACTCATAATCTGCTTTTTCATACAAATACATAGTTTTTCTATCATGAGCCACTATCTCTTCCATATTACATGTAACTTGTATCACAGCATGATCACTTCTCCCCAGTGGATTTCCAATCATGACCTCTTCAACTATTGATTCTTCATTTGTGAAAAATAAATTTAGTGTATTACCCACATTTTCACCCCTTATTCTGGTAATTTCCTCCACATGCTGGGTCAAAAAGCAATCACGCACCTTTTCCACAAACTTTGTTCCAAAATCATTCATTCCAGTGTTAGTAGTGCAATTTTTCCAATTTATTTGTGGCAAATTAAAGTCTCCCATCAAAATCTTAAATGTAACCTTCATCTCAGTTACCTCTTGCAATAAATCCAGCAACAGTTGGTCATTTTCCTCCTGGCTGTTTGGACTCCGATATACTAGAGTTAGGTTAAGTTTCTCTCCTTGAAGCATAATTTATAGACAGCAATACTCACAGAAATATGAAACCAAATCCCCCTTGTTATTCTTAATGCCACTTTTCACGTATATCAAGAGACCTCTACCTTCATTACCCAAAACATTACTTTCTTCTATCTCATACCCTTCGATGTTTTTTTCTTCAAGTTCTCTTCGATATCTAAAGTACTTAGGTTTAACTTCAGAGAGGGCAATAATGCTTGGCTTATCACTTAATGTATCAAGTAACGACCTTAATTCTAAAAACTTATCAAAAGTATATACATCCACATTTGTAAATATAATGCTAAACTTTCTATTTACATTATTTACATTCCCAGCACATGATGTGCTGAGTCAATTTCTACTGTGGCTGTGGTCTTTGATCCTCCACCTTGATGACCCTTCGGTTCCAAGGTGGACCTCTGACCACATGCTTCCCCTCTCCCATATCTGTTAAGTTTTTTGCCTTTAACAGTATTTTGTCCATTTCTCTCTCTCTCTTGGTTAAATAACATAACATAACATAATTACACGGATGACAAAAGCCACAAGGGCCTATCAAAGGTCATCCGACTCCGTCAAAACCCACCCACAAAAAGCACCATCACCAGGGGAAGACAAAATCAAAGTCCCCCACAATATAATATAACGGATGACAAAAGCCACAAGGGCTCATCATAGGTCATCCGAGTCAAGAGGCGTCTTTTTCAAGGCACTCAAACTCCCAGGAAAACTACATCCAGAGGATTGCATCCAGAAACAAGGGTATCACCAATCAAGGCTTGTCAAGAAGTAAATCATGCAGCTATAGATATATACAAACAATATTAATATATACAAAACTTAGGAACCATTACAACCTTTCCTTCCCATAAACTCATCCAACCTACTCTTAAATACATTTAGATTTGGACTACCTACTACCCTCTGCGGCAATTTGTTCCAAAAGTCTACCACTCTATTGGTGAAAAAATATTTTCTTAAATCCAACCTACACCCTTGCTTTTTAATTTTCAAGTGGTGACCTCTAGTCCGATTTCCATCATCTAACTCAAAAAACTTGCTAACATCCAATTTATCTATCCCGGAAAAATTTTTAAAGAGCTCAATCATATCCCCTCTCACACACCTCCTTTCGAACGAGAACATATTTAATACCCTCAGTCTATCTTCATATTCAAGGTGCCTCAGGGAAGGAATAATCTTTGTTGCCCTCCGTTGCACTGACTCAAGAAGGTTAATATCGTGTCTAAAATGTGGGGACCATGCCTGTATACAGTACTCAGTATAGGCCACTCTAAAATTTTTCAAGTTTTCATCCTTGCCCAATTCTTTTATTTTTCTGAATATATCATTTCTCACTTCTGAGTCAGTGAGTGCAGCCAGTATTGGGCGATCTTGGCCTTCTACCTTTATCCCAAGCCTTATCACTCTCATCATATTATCCTCATGAACCTCACATGTATTCAGAATTTTCTTAACAATCTGTCTGCCATAATTAATTCTTTCCTGCAACATGTTTGAATTGCTTTCAGGGACATTGTACACCACAATGTTGTTTTCTCTCTTCTTCTTATCATTTAGTTCTTCCAAAACTGTATTCATATCCATTACCTCCTGTTTTTTCTGAGATGCCTGATGCCTTCCATTTGCCCTGTGTACTACATTTACTTCATCAGTACTTGATTCCTTTATTTCAAATATATTGATTTCAGCTCTCTCCAATCCGTGAACTCAATTCTTGTACAGTCTCCCTGTCCCCATTCACATGTTCATTAGTATCCACTGCTCTAGCCTCCAGTACTGCTACTCTATCAGTAATGTTGTTAAAATCTTCTTTATCCATTTTGACTCTCTCTCATATCTCCTTAACCTCTTCCTGCAGTACATCTTGTTTCTCAATTAAGTCTGCTTGTATCTTCTCCAGTTTCTCAATATGAGATTTTAAATTTGCACATCCTTTCTTACAGGAGATGCAGTGCCATGTAAACTGGGATCCTGCCTCTTCTTCCACCATAAACTTATAAACATCCTCAGGTATCCTCTCACATTTGGCATGATTCCAAGTTACACAGATATCACATAAGAGTGCCATATCATTATCTCTTACCAATCCACTGCATCTCCCACAGCTATCACCTGCATTTTCTGTTTCCCTTGAAGACACTTCTGTTGTTCTACATGCTTTTCATCTTCCTCCACCAGAGTCCATCTGTTTACTCACCATATTTTGCTAGATCACCAATATAAATGCAAATTTAAACTATACCTTGTGTTCAAATATATCTCTAGCAAGCTTGTGGTATCTAAAGATGATACATGTATAGCAGTAAACAACCTCAAAGGCATGAATTCAAGAGAGCACAAGCAGCACGTCCACCACACGCCGCCATAACAAAACCAACCCTCCTTTGTACTGATTACAAGGTTGATATGATGTATAAAATATGGTGACCATTCTTGTATACAGTACTCTAAATGTGGCCAAACATACGAGTTGTAGAGTTTAAGTATAACACCTTTACTCTTGTAGCTAACATTCCTGTTAATGTATCCTAGCACCATATTTGCTCTATTTTTTGCCTCAATACGCTGCTTTGAAAACTTCAGTGACCTATCTATTACTACGCCTAAGTCCTTCTCATCCTCAACTGAATTCAGCCAATGCCCATCCATTTCATAGCTAAATTCCCTATTATCCCTTCCCATGTTAAGAACTTTGCATTTTTTTTAGATTAAAAGTCATCTGCCACTTCTGAGCCCAAGCTAATAACTTATAAACATCCTCAGGTATTCTCTCACATTTGGCATGATTCCAAGTAGTTACACAGATATCACATTTGGCTAGCAATGAGTTAAATAAGATTATAAAGAAGAACAAAAGGGTGTCAGAAATTAAATTAGCTCAGGATATCAACAAAGATCCTAGAAAGTTCTTTAGTTACTATAAAATTAATAACAAGTCTGGCAGAGTTAAAATAGGACCTATCAAATATGAAGGGGTTGTGAGAGAAACTGATGAGGAAATAGTTGAGGTACTAAATGGTCATTTTGCATCAGTATTTACAAAGGAGAAACTAAATAGTCTTATGTATAGTACTCGTGGGTCAGGGAAAGAGGTGTTTACTACCATTAGTGTGGATCGGAGGACGATAAAAGGACTAATAGGTGAGTTAGATACTACCAAGGCCTCCGGCCCTGATAATATTCATTCTAGGATATTTAAAGAAGGGGTAGAAAGTATCTCAATAGCTCTGGAGAAGTTATATACTAGGTCACTGGAATATGGAGAAATACCTGATGATTGGAAGAGAGCGAATGTAGTCCCCATTTTCCAGAAGGGTAGTAAAGAGGATCCAAATAACTTTAGACCGGTTAGCCTAACTCCTGTAGTCTGTAAAATTCTTGAGAAAATAGTTAAAAAAGGGATTTGCCAACATCTAGAGAGGGAGGGGTTAATCACTGTCGCTGAATTTCGTCGGGCTAGGGCTAGGTTCCGGTATATTTCGAATCACGCGGCGCTTTTCTTGGCGGGCATACGTGTCTTCACTTAACGGGAAGACCCCTTTAGCTGAGGTGTGGAAGCGAGTCAAAAGGATTCGGGGCAAGTTCTCGCAGGACCCCCCTCCCGTTCTCCAGGAGAATGGGACCGCAATCTCGGACCCCGCGTCTGTGGCGGAATCCTTAGCGACCGCTTTTTCCGCATTCTCTAGCCGTGATGCTGCTCCGCCAGCATTCAATGCACGTCGTGATGTCGCGGAAGGCCGCCGGCTGGACTTTCCCTCCAGAGGCGGAGAACCCTTCAACGACAAGTTTACTGTAAGTGAGTTGCGTTCCGCTCTCGCTTCGTGCGCGGACACCGCCCATGGTCCGGACGATGTCCCGTACGCCATGCTTCGACACCTGGGTGAGCGAGGCATAGCCTTTCTGTTAGATTTGTTCAACAGGATCTGGGTGGAAGGTCTTCTCCCAGACTCCTGGCGAATCGCTACTGTGCTCGCCTTTCGCAAACCGGGGAGAGATCACTCTACTCCGACCGGTTTCCGCCCAATCTCTCTAACCTCTTGCGTGTGCAAGTTGATGGAGAAATTGGTAAATGTTAGATTAGCCTTTTTCCTGGATAGCGGAGGCCATCTTTCTTCAGCACAGTGCGGCTTCCGCAAGTTCCACTCCACGTCGGATGCTCTGCTCCGACTGGAAAATGCCGTCTGCGAGGCTTTCCTTCGTAGACAGCACTACGCCACGGTGTTTTTCGATCTGGAGAAGGCCTATGATACCGCATGGCGATACGGTATCATGGAGACTCTCCACTCGATGGGGGCGAGGGGACGCCTCCCAATTTTTATATCTGAATTTTTGCGAGATCGTCGATTCCGCTTACGGGTGGGGGGAGCCCTCTCCGGCCCAAAGGAGCAGGAAGAGGGTGTCCCGCAGGGAAGTGTCCTCAGTGTCACACTCTTTGCCCTGAGCATCAACGGCATCACCTCGGTGCTGCCGGAAGAGGTTCTCGCTACGCTCTACGTGGACGACCTTTCGATTTCTCTTGGCGCGGCCCAGATGCCAACTCTGGAGCGTCGACTCCAACAGGCATTGAACCGCGTCTCTCGCTATGCCGAAGCGCACAGGTTTCGGTTTTCTTTGGCCAAGACTAAGGTGGTGCACTTCTGCCGCCATCCACAGCTTCACCCCGACCCAGATTTGTTTCTTAATGGGGTGCGCCTGGATGTGGTTGAGTCGCACCGTTTCCTTGGTCTTGTATTCGACCGACGCCTCACCTGGGAGGCTCATATTCGCAGCCTTAGGGTCTCTTGTACCTGCGCCATGGACATTCTCCGTTCCGTGACGTTCAGCGCTTGGGGCGCTGATAGGGCTACTGCCTTACTTTTTTATCGATCCTTTGTTCGCTCGAAGCTCGACTACGGATGCGAGTTTTATGCATCCGCAGCCGAGCGTTTATTGCGGAAGGTGGATTCGATCCACCACACCGGCCTTCGCCTTGCGACCGGTGCCTTCCGCACTTCCCCCATTGAGAGCCTGTTGGTCGATGCTGGGGAGATGCCACTCGCTCTGCGCCGCGTGCAGTGTATCACTCGACTGTACGCGCGACCCCGGCGCCTCCCTCAGTCGCCAACAGCTCTCACTGCATCCGCAGCTGATCTCGATGTTGCCTATGCCGTCGAGAGACGCCAGTCATACCCTAAGCCTTTTTGGTTTAGGGCCAGGAAACTCCTTCGAGAGGTAGATATCGCTCTCGGGCCGGTGGCGCCCCTGGTTTTGCCCAGGACGCCACCCTGGAGGGTACCACATTTGGCTATTTGTCGCCACGCCTCTGCTCCCAAAGCTTGTACTGCGCCGGGAGTATTGCGTTCGACCTTTTTGGAGCACACATCGTGTCACGCTGGAACCGTGCCAGTGTATACGGATGGCTCCAAGTCCCAAGAGGGGGTCGGCTTCCACGCCGTATCCCCTCTGTTTGAAGTCAGCGGGGCTCTACCAGGCGCTGCGTCTGTCTTCACGGCCGAGCTGGTGGCAATACACCACTCGGTACGGGAGATTACGCGACGTGCCCGGTTCGGAGACCGGATTGTGATCTATAGCGACTCACAAAGCGCCCTGAGTGCTCTCGGGGCATTGGAATCTCCGCATCCCCTGGTTCGCGATATCCGTGACGCCACGGTTTTGGCGAGCCGGGCAGATGTCGAGATTATCTTCTGCTGGGTTCCTGGACATGTAGGAATTGCGGGGAATGAGCGCGCCGATGAGGGCGCCAAAGAGTCTGCGAGGACTCTGCGACCGGACCAGCGTTTCGCTCTTCCTCACACCGACTACATGGCAGGAATACGGGCAGCTCTTCGGACTGCTTGGCAAAGAAGATGGGAGACGGTCGAAGGGAACTTAAAGTTGCGTGCCATTGCGCCGCGACTGTTCCCATGGACCTATCCCCCAATGCCGCGGCAGCTTCAGGTTGCTTTCTGTCGTCTTCGAATCGGACACACTCGTGTGACGCATCGCTACTTGATGGAGCGCTCGCATGCGCCCTATTGCAACGACTGCGTCGTCCCCCAGACTGTTCGGCATATTCTGTTCGAATGTCCCAGTCTGGGTGATCTTCGCGCACGATACCTGTCTCGGTACCGGGATGGGCGGGGTCGCTACCGCCTGTCCCTTGTACTCGGGACGAGTGCGTGCACCATGGCTGGTGGACTTATTGACTTTTAAGGTTCCTTTTTTTTTGTTATTGTTTTGTTTGTAGGTTGCACTCTCCTGCACCGGGGTGAGGGGGACCTCCCCCCGCTGCCGGAGATTGCTTCGATTGTTAAGTTTTTCCAATTTATATCATTGTTAAGTTTTCATATTTTTACTTTAAAGTAGCCTAGTTCTAGGCTGTCTTGTTTTTCGGCGACTTATGCCCAAGTGGGTAGTTGCCAGATGGGCCTTATAAAAAAAAAAAAATGTAGAGTTTAAGTATAACCTCTTTACTCTTGTAGCTAACATTCCTGTTAATGTATCCTAGCACCATATTTGCTCTATTTTTTGCCTCAATACGCTGCTTTGAAAACTTCAGTGACCTATCTATTACTACGCCTAAGTCCTTCTCATCCTCAACTGAATTCAGCCAATGCCCATCCATTTCATAGCTAAATTCCCTATTATCCCTTCCCATGTTAAGAACTTTGCATTTTTTTTAGATTAAAAGTCATCTGCCACTTCTGAGCCCAAGCTAATAACTTATTTAAGTCACTCTGCACTTTAAAGCTACCCTCAACTTCTTTGATTATAGCTGCCAATTTAATATCACCAGCAAAAATTAACACTTTTGGGGAGAGTAAAGAGGGAAGGTCAAGGAGTCATTGTTTGAGATAACATATTGACAACCCTGGGATTTGATGACAACATAGTTCTGGTTAGTAAATCAGCAGAGGGTTTGCAAAGACTTCTGAATGTAGTGTACTAGTAAAGGGAAGAATGGAGAGTAAAATTTAGAGGAGGAAAGTGCAAAATAATGATATTTGGAGAAGGAAGAAATGAAGGATGGTTCCTAGGAAATGACATCCTAGAAGTGGTAAATGATTATAGATACTTGGGTATGACAGTCTGTAATCAGAAGGATATATTTGAGAAGCATAAGAGACAAAATGAGGCATGCTGAGGAACATGGTAACTAAACAATGAATAAGTATAATATGGTAAGAGAACTGTGGAAAGGGCCAGTCCCAAGAAGCTTGTATGGGTATGAAGTCTGTAAAGTGACAAAGGCAGAATTGGAGAGAATGGAAAAGATCCAAAACAAAGTGGTAAGAATAGCACTAGGGGTTAATCCCTATGTATCAGTAGAGGCAGTGAGAGGAGAAATGGGCGAGAGAAGGTATGAAGAGAGGGTGGCAAGGATGAAAACAAGCTATAAGTTGACACTGCAAGGGATGGGAATAGAGACCTGGGCAGGCTATGTGTATGCTGCCTACAATAGGACTGAGTGGCACAAAGTGGTAATGAGAGTGGATATGAAGTAATCTATATAGAGGACAGAGCAAAAGGAAAGTTGAAACAAAAAATATTAGATGCAGGAGAAAGGTTTTGGAGAAGAGGAATAAATGGCAAGAGAAGTCTGAACATATACAGAGGCAAAAGAGAGCCTTGCATTGCGAATATGTATGATGGGAGTCTTGCAAGCCAGCTACTACTCGAGGCACAGGCTGGATCCTTGGAGGTGAAGGGGCGAACATATAGATGGAATGGAGGAGAGGACAGATGCGAATCGTGCCTATTAAGGCAGAGAGAATTTATAGAACATTTGATTGTGGAGTGTGTGCGCCATAGTCTCAAGAGGGAGAAATTGAAAGAAGAATTAGTGATAGAGCTGGGAAGAGAAAAGTGGGAGGAGGTGGAGAGAAGGGAGGATCATGGACTGAGTGTGGAAAAAAGATATAGATGATAAGAGAATAAGAATAATAAGAGCAACAAAGAAAATTTTGCAGTGTGTGTGGAAGAAGAGAAATGAACAAGGCTAATAAATTATTTCTCCTCTCCACAGAAAATAAATGCCATATACCAATACAAAGGGTGGCTCAACAACCTGAACCTGAACCTTAGCACTTAAAATAATAATGATTGGTTCATTCAAACAACTGAAGAAGGATGAAGAGGATGGTAGGTTTTGATTAATTTATCCTACAATAATATTTAGAGAGCATTCCTGTGGATGGATCTACAGGCATCAGTAGCAATCTGACACATATTCTCAGTGAGCACTCTCTATTAGTGACTTTTTTTGTTTTGTATTTTTTAGTGTAATACATTTAAGTTTGGGGGAAGATAGTTAACATTGAGTGTTAGATAAAATACTCAAGGAATTTTTAATTATATTTTAAATTGAATTGTGAAATAGCTCCCAATTATCTCCCCCTTTTTGTTTACACTTTTCTTGATTGCTTAATTAAAGGGTTTGGAAAATTAAATTGCTTTTGTTTACTTTTCAGATGTCTCTTTTTATCCCCCCCTCCCTTTTTGTTTATACTTTTCTAGATTGCTTAATTAAAAGGTTTTGAAATAGTTTTCTCAGTATGGCTGTCTGTCTATCAGTTTAACATAATTTCACAATGACAAAAGACACAAAGGCCTATCAAAGGTCAAAGGTCATCCATATCCATCAAATCCCACCCAAATAATGCATCCATTGGATTTTGTCAGATCATGCATCTACAATATACAATTTAAACAATCCATAGGATTTATTAAGGTTAAAAGTCATCTGCCACTTCTGAACCCAAGCTAACAACTTATTTAAGTCACCCTGCACTTAAAGCTACCCTCAACCTCTTTGACTACAGCGGCCAATTTAGTGTCATCAGCAAAAATTGACACTTTGCTATTTACACCTTGTCCAAGATCATTTACATAGATTATAAATAATAAAGGGCCTAAAACTGATCCCTGAGATATGCCAACAATAACATTCCTCCACTCTGACCTCACTCCATTCAGTACAACTCTCTGTTTCCTATCTTTCAGCCATTCAGTTATCCAATTTAAAACTTTCCCACATATCCCATACAGTTTCAATTTATGAACTAGTCTTCTATGTTGAACCTTATCAAAAGCTTTGTTGAAATCTAAGTAGATCACATCAAATTTCTCTCCTGTATGTAATTCTTTAGTTACATAATCCATAAAATCCAGTAAATTAGTTAAACATGATCTACCTTTTCTAAAACCATGCTGAGCATCATTAATTAACCTGCTACTCTCTAGATGATCAGAAATTCCCTTCTTAACCATCTTCTCAAGAATTTTACAGACTATAGAAGTTAAGCTTACCGGTCTAAAGATATTTGGGTCCTCTTTGCTTCCCTTTTTAAAAATTGGCACTACATATGCCAATTTCCAATCATTAGGTATTTCTCCAGACTCTAGTGATCTAATAAATATCTTCTCAAGAGCTACTGCAATACTTTCTACTTCTTCTTTGAGTATCCTAGAATGAATGTTGTCAGGGCCAGATGCCTTACTAGTATTTAACTGCATTATAAGCCCTTTAATTTCTTCTCTGTCTACATTAATAGAATTTATCACTATTTTCCTTGACCTAGAATTATCATCAATTAATCTAACTGGTTTTTCTTCTGTGAATACTGAAGCAAAATGATCATTAAGGACCTCTACTATTTCCTCATCAGATTCTTTCAAAACCCCTTCATATCTAATAGGCCCTATTTTATCACTGTTAGATTTATTATTGATTCTATAATAGCTAAAGAATTTTGGGGGATCTTTATTATTATTGTTAGCTAAATTAATTTCTGCTGTCCTTTTGGTCTTCCTAATAATCTTATTTAGTTCATTTCTGGTTGACCTATAATGGTTTAAATTATCTAAACTACTCTCACTTTGTAATCTCTGCTATGCCCTTTTTTTCTCTGAAACTTTATTTTTTATCTCTTGATTCCACCATAATGGTTTCCTACATTTCTTCCTAAAGGACTTCATTAAAATACACTATTCCTGAACCATGTTTAATATAGTCTTAAAAATATCACACATCTCATAAGTATTCTTTCCATGGATTCTATATCCCACTTAATCTGATTTAGCATGTTGCATAATTTATCGTAATCTTCCCTATAAAAATTTGGAATTTTTGTGGAGTTTGTCGTTGTTCTACCCTTAACCACAATACAGGGCTTTCTGTGCTGCCAGACTTGTGCTGTGATGTCATTCTTGGTCATGACTTTATGAGCCAGCACTCTAGTGTTACTGTGGACTTTAGCGGATCCAAGAAAGATCTAAATATCTCCAACCCTGCCACTTGCAGTGTACTGTCTCCTTTAGTGGATACAGCTCATCTCTTTTTAAGTCTTAGTCCTCATTGCAAACCCATTGCAACAAAATCTCGCAGGTTTGGGGAGGATGATAAGAAGTTCATAAAGTCTGAAATTAACAAGATGCTACATGATGGTGTTATTGAGAAGAGCACATCTCCATGGAAGGCGCAAGTTCTTGTTGTGTCGAATGAGCACCACCGAAAGAGATTTGTTGACTATGGACAGACGATTAATAGATTCACTCGTTTGGATGCGTACCCTCTTCCAAGAATAGACGACCTTGTCATGGAACTCTCTCATTACAAGTACTATAGTTCACTGGACCCGAAAATTGCTTATCACCAGATGCCTATACAGGAAGAAGACAAGCTATATCAATTTCACAGAGTGCCATTCAGGGTTATGAACGGCATTGCTTGCTTCCAAAGGACTATTGACAACATCATTAAGCAAGACGATCTGCATGAAACTTATGCTTATGTGGACAATATTGTCGTGGCAGGGAAAACCCAGCTGGAGCACAATGAGAACTCGGCTAAATTTCAAGAGGCTGCCTGGTTCCACAACCTTACCTTCAACAAGACTAAGTCTGTTATTTTTAAAAAAATCAATAGATTTTCTTGGTTACACAATAACCCACGGCTCTCTCAAACCAGATTCTGAATGTTTACATTCATTAAAGGAATTACGAATCCCTAAAGACCCTACTTCCTTACTCCGTGTTATTGGTATGTTTTCCTATTATTCACAGTAGGTTTTCCAATTCTCTGACAATGGAGAGGATGGCTGGTTCCCATAGTGTGGAATACCTCGAAAGTAACGGGCTGTTATCTGTGAACCAGTTTGGATTCAGGTCTGGACGCAGTACAGAGGATCAGCTACTGATTTTCTATGGGAATATAGCGAAGTGGATGGACAAGGGATTTGTAGTAGATGTGGTGTTTATGGACTTCTCAAAGGCATTTGACCTCGTTTCACACACTTTGCTTATCAGTAAACTTCGTCTCTTGGGTTTTGACAATGCTCTAGTTAATTGGATTGAAAGTTTTCTGGTTGGTCGCACTATGTCTGTGTCAGTGTCGGGCAAGTTGAGCTCTGAGAGAGATGTTACTAGTGGGGTTCCACAGGGTTCAGTCCTTGGTCCGATTTTGTTTCTCATTTATGCCAATTATATTACAAAGGATGTCAACTCAGATTGGAAGGCATTTGCGGATGACTTTAAGCTATGTGTTTGCTACCCAGTTGGATCATCTGTTAATGGTAATAATGCAGCACAAGCTCTTCAGAGAGACCTAGATTCTATATGTGAAGTCAGCAAATCATGGAATCTCAGATTGAATCCACTGAAGTGCTATGCAATGAGATTTGGCAGAGGTGCAAGTCATAATGATCCACCAATTCAATATTTTATTGATCAGCAAGCACTTCAGTATGTTGAATCCTACAAGGATTTGGGTGTAATCGTGGACTCTTCCCTCAAATTCCATCAACATATACGACTGGTAACTGCTAAAGCTGGAGGACTGATGGGTGAATCGTTGAGATCCACAGTCTGTAGATCAAAGGAATTCATGCTATCTCTTTTTATCTCACACATCCGACCATTAGTTGATTATTGCTCTTGTCTTTGGAATGTTGGATACCTTGGAGATATTAGAAAGCTAGAATCGTTACAACGAAGATGGACTAGAGAGATAGCAGGTTTAGAAGCCCTCGACTATGTGGCTTGCTTGAAGAGTATTGGTCTCCATTCTATACAAGGATGTTTGTTGCATGCAGATATGATAACGATCTGGAAGTCCTTTAATGCAAATGTAGATGTTGGAATAACAGATATGTTTGAAATGGTGCGAAATGTTGGAACCCGTGGTCACTCGCTCAAGATGTCTATCCCAATCTGCAGAAGTGAAGTATTGAGAAGGTCATTTGCAGTGCAGCGAGTTACATTGGGGAATTCACTTCCACCTAATGTTGTTGGGACCACTTCCATCAGTACATTCAAGAGACTTCTGGAAGGGTTTCTGGGTGATAGATTGTTTGAGATTTCATGATGAGTTTGTGTAGTGGAAGTTAGTAATTAAGGATATGTCCTAATTAATTAGTCAATTTTTTAATTTTTTAGTTGTTTCTTCTTGGCCTGGTTTTTTTTTTGCTTTTCATTGTTTTTTGTGGTTTTTCTGTGTTTTTTGTTTTTAGTTTGGATATGTTTTTATGTTCTGTTGTGTGTCTTTTACTTGTTTCTTCTTCCTAATTAATTAGTCAATTTTTATTTTTTAGTTGTTTCTTTTTGCCTTTGTTTTTGCTTTTTATTGGTTTTTGTGTTTTTTTCTATATACTTTGTATTTGCTTTTACTTGGGATAGGTTTTTATGTTCTGTTGGGTCTTTTGCTTGTTTCTTCTTCCTATTGTTAGCAGTATGTTTTATTTAGAAGCAGTGTTCTTGGTTTTTGTATTTTGATTCTTTTTATTTTTAATGATAGTCTTAGTATTAAGAGGATGTCCTTATTTTGTTGTATGGGTGTTTTCTGGATGGGCTTAGTAGTTGTGTTGTTGTGTTATTTTCAGTTTGTTTGTCTTGTTTGGATTGTATTATTATGATGTGTAATCTAGCTATTCCCTGCGCATCATTCCATTGTGTCATGTTCTTCTTATTGTTGTTCTACCATGGCCAGTGGTCGAGTGGCACAGTGGCACGCAGGAGTGTAGTGCCACCGAGTCCCTGATGCATAATTCCTATGCCTAAAGGGGTGCAGCTCAGGAGGCTTCACAGGTGAGAATCAGACATCTTGTTGCCACCAACATTTTTTCTCTTGAGTCCAGAGGGCCTGAAAGCCATCAATGATCTCAAAGAAGAGATTGGAAAGGCACTCAATTGATGAAACTACTCATTTGGTAGTTGAGACTGATGCCTCTGATACAGTGGAGCTACTGTCAATAACGAGAAACTATCTGAGCTCCATGCGCGACAAGACTTGCTCATTTTGTCAGTGAGAAATCTTCCTTATTCCATGGAAGGTGTGAGGAGGGTGTTCTCTAAATGCCCTCAGTGAGCCTGATTGAAGCCTCGGTTCTACAAACCACACCAAACTCCCCTTATCAAGGCCACACAGCCCTTTGAATGTCTTAGTTTGGACTTCAAGGGGTCTCTACCCTCAAACTCCAGAAAGCGGTATATCCTCATGATGGTGGATCAGTATTCTCATTTTCCATTTGCATTTGCCTGTTAAAACATGACTACTAGTACTATGATCCATTGTCTAAATCAGATTTTTGCGGTATTTGGTATACCTTCCTACCTGCATTTTGATCATGGATCCTCATTTATGGCCAAGGATCTACATGAATTCTTGCACAATCTAGATCAGTATGCTCATGGTGGTGGATCAGTATTCTCATTTTCCGTTTGCATTTGCCTGTCAGAACATGACTACTAGTACTATGATCCATTGTCTAAATCAGATTTTTGCTGTATTTGGTATGCCTTCCTACCTGCATTCTGATCACAGATCCTCATTTATGGCCAAGGATCTATGTGAATTCTTGTACAATCTAGGCATCACCACTAGTCGAACGACACCTTATAATCCTCGAGGGAATGGGCAGTATAATGCTATAATCTGTATGTACATAACCCTTGCTCTGGCATCCAAGAACCTTCAAGAATATCAATGGGAAACAGTGCTGCCTGATGCCCTTCATTATATTAGATCTCTTCTCTGCACAGCCACCAATGCTACGCTACATGAGAAGCTCTTCTCGTACCAGCATCGATCTCCCAGTGGCCATTCGCTGCCAACTTGGTTATCTGTTCCTGGACCCATCTTACTATGACATCACGTTCGCACCAGTAAATATGAACCCCTCATTGATGAGGTTCAGTTGTTATAGGCAAACCCACAATATGCTTGTGTAAGATTTGCCGATGGACGCGAATCAACAATATCAGTGCATGACTTGGCTCCAACTGGTAATTAATCATTATATGAGAGGCAAGAGGATCTCAACATCAATCCTTCTACAGAGACTAGTTTGGTGGAGATTTTTCTAGTAAATACTGTAAATTCATCTGAGTTGAGTTCTTCCAATGCTGCAGGTGATCAAGAGTATATTCATCAAGGAAGGAGATATGAGGGTGGATTCTCTTCCGGCCCATGCATCTGGTGCTCCAGCTAATCTTCAACGTAGGAGTGAACCCTCCACCCATGCGCATGCTGGCCCGGAACAACTGCACCAATCTACGCTGGAATGCCACAAGCCTCTTCATTATATAAAACAATGATTCTTCAAGGGAGGGGAGAATGTAGTGATCTAAGTTTCATGTAACCTTATATTTATAATTGCCTAATGGGTTACACTACATTATTTTGTTTACTTATAACTAATTGTGCTTGTTAACCTGATTAGAATGGGTATGTTTACTTATATTGTTTCTCTTTTATTTTTAGACTATTGATGTTTTGTTAGTTGAGTAAAGCCTAGAGAAAGGTTTTGACACTTTATTATAATCACTACAATGTCTGCTCTCAAATTTTGGGGATGCTTTGTTATAAATATGTCTATTTTTAAAAAATACACATGCTATATAGTTTATATCAAAGATATATACTATATAGCATTTTCACTACTTAATTTCTAATTATGATGTTATGACCAAAAATACCTAACTGAATCATTTAACTTAAGAGTAGTGTTACACTTAGGACAGTTATATGCCTTTAAGAACACTGAGCAAATAAAAATGCCACAGTAGACTCACGATTGCACAGAACTTTGGTAAATAAGCGTTCAAGATTGAAATCGTACTCTCCCTCACAGGTCATTTTGAACAAATGCTTTTGGGCAAAAGTAAAAATTTCTGGCAGTAAATGCATATTGAATCTAAAGCTATCTGCCTTGTGATTGGTAAAAAATGATGTGGTAGGTCATGCATGCATAGGTGTCACCGCTGACTGACCCATGCATCGGTGGGTATTTGCCGGATCATGCATGTGCTGGCGCTGCTGGGCGGAAGATTGAGGAAGACATATTGATAAGACAAAGTAAAGAACTCTTAGAACTCAAATTGAGAAAATAAATTTCTTGAATTGCATAAAAAATAGGTATTCTTATGTAATTTGATGAGCTGAATAACATTTCTTCTATAACTTTTTTTATTAGAAGGCTCTCTAAAACCCTGCGAATGATGATGCTATGATCCTCTTAAATTAGCAAAATATGATAGGAATCTTTCATATTAAGCAATTTTAAACAAAATATGATTGGTTTAAATTGCATTTGATGGTGAGACTTATATATCTGAAGTCAAGCAACACAGTAGAAAAGTTAGAGGCCTAATGACATCTGCTAATTACCTTTGAATTTGAATTTAATTATAAGCTTTTCGACACTGTTCCTTCCTCTACATCAGATCCAATTCCCTCCTTACCCTCTGACCCTGTTCCATTCTCACCCTCTGTCCATGTTCCATCTTCTTCGCATCTTAGTTCTCGTCCATCTCTGCCCAATCTTTCCCTTCCCTCTGGGCCATGAGCCTTCCACATTAGTGGTTCAGTCTGGCTCTCAGCTATAGCCTACTGCTGTTCATGCTGCCAAGTCCGTGGTGGGTGCGTCCCTGGCTCATCGCAATTTGTCACTTGCCCCTTCTGGGCCTTCTAGTAGTTGGGAACCTTCGACTGTGTCGAGATGACAGTAATGTCTCATCCTACAGTGGAATTGTCGAGGGGTTCTTCCCAAATGGGAGAAACTCCAGCTCTTGCTTTCTAATGTTTGGCCCTTGATGGTTGGTTTGCAAGAAAATAAGCTTGGGACTCAGCACTTCCGGGTATTTAATTCCATCCCCCCGGCTGGGGGCGTGTCCCATGGTGGTGCTTCTCTTTTAATTTCCTCTTTGCTATTATCTGCGCCACTTCCCCTTTGTTCTACCTTGCAGGCTGTTGCTGTGAGGGTTTTTATTTCCAAGCTTTTAACTGTTTGTTCCATGGTTGGAAAAGCCCTGTTTTTTGTTTTTTTTTTAAACCCACTTGGGTGGGTGGGTTTTATGTATTAAAGTTCATAAACAGGCAATAAATCACAAGGAAACCAATCACAACCACTGAACTCCTAAAAATACTCTTTTAATTTAATTGCACAATATTAAAATTAGTTCAGTAGCTATTACCATATAGTATAATAAAAATTAATATTTTCATTCCCAAGGACAGAAAAATGTGTGACATTATAAATAACTTTTAATGTTGTATTTATAAATAAAGCAAAATTAGTAAATGAAAAAATAATGAATGTTTTTTGGTATAATTTAAGATGAATTTACCAAATTACCTATAAGATTAACAATTTTTCATATTTGATACTCGTACTATAAAATAGTTTCTTCTGAAATATTTCAAACCATTCAGGTTCTGTACCAGTTTTGTATGCATTCTGAACAAGCGCAGCCTTACAGGTGTTGTCACTTGCCTAATAATGTCAGCTCAAGTGTTGCTGTCATAATACAAACATAATCGCTTCTTAAGTAAAATTGTTGTCAGTGGTCTGATGATACAGTGATGAATTATTTACATTACTTACATGTTCAAAGTATTTATGTTCTCAATTAAACTACTCAAAACTGAGGACATGTGAACGTATTTATATTTATTTTGTTATATAGCTAGTCTATGTTTTTAATATATTTACTTTGTGTTTGTGAATGACTGTGTTTCAGATATATAAATTAAATATAGCTACTGCATATATATATATTGCAAAACAAATAAATATAATGCAAGTAGCTACATTTTACTGTTAGCAGCAAAAGTATTATAGGTATATAATGCTTACCAGTAAAAGTGTTAAGAGTAAAGTGTGCGTATTATTCTTCATTCAGTTAAAAAACTTTATATACATGTGAGAAAATAAAAATTTGTGATTTTGCATAAAACTAAAATATAAGAGGAGCTTAGTTAAAGAAATGTATGAGATGGATGGACTTCATTTGAGTAGGAGGGGGGTAGATGTGTTGTGGGACGAGTATGATCATGTTATTAGGTCTTTGCGGGTGGGAAACTAGATACTAATAGTGGTCAGGGAATTATGAGAGGACATTATAGTACTGAAAGTAGAATGGACTTGGCAGATAACAGAAATAGGTTCCAAGGCGATAGAGGTGAGGTCATTCAGGTTTCAAGAGGTGCTTCAGGGATAGGGGGGTTAAATTGTTTCTATACAAATGCTCGTAGTAAGAAGGATGAGCTATTTAGTTATATTAGCAATGAGGATATAGATATATTATGTGTTACTGAATCATGGGTTAATGAAATAGAATTTAGTGACACTATAAGTGAATTTGATTTATAGGGCTATAATATGTACATTAGTCAAAGGACAGGTAGGATTGGTGAAGGAATAATTATCTATATAAAAAACAACATTGTTTCAAGTTTAAATACTTAAATATAGCAGGATGGAGTTGAGTCACTTTGGATAGATATTAGGTTCAGTAAAAATATAATGATGCATTTGGGAGCTTTTTACAGGCCACCTGGGCAGAGTGATGAAGTTAATGATGCATTTGGGAGCTTTTTACAGGCCACCTGGGCAGAGTGATGATATGGATGAACTAATGATAAGGGAAATAAGTAGGGATGTGAAACAGATGCAGTTATTATTGGGGACTTCAACTTAAACTCTGTGGACTGGGAAAATATGATAGGTGGGGATAGAACAAGTGGCAGGTTCATAGAATGTTTTGAGGATAATTTTTTGAATCAATTTGTTAATGAGCAAACGAGGTGGGACAATATATTAGATTTAGTACTTTCTAACAGTGATCATTTAGTTCAAGAATTGACTGTTGGGGAAGCATTGGGAAATAGTGACCATCAGATAGTTCGTTTTAACTTGGGAATTGACAAGGGTAAAATAACTGAGAATGCTGAAAAAGTTCCAAATTTTCATAAGGGAGATTATGTAAAACTCCGAAGCTTGCTAAATTTTGTAGACTGGGATGTAGAATTCAGAGGTAAAAATGCTTATGGGATGTGGGATACTTTCAAGCATATAATAAATGTAGTCCAAGAACAATGTATCCCAATGAAGGCCATTAGGAACAAAAGTAGGAAACCATTATGGTGGAATCAGGAGATAGCTAGAAAAATTTCAGATAAGAAAAGGGGCATATAAAAAATTACAGGTACAAAATAATATTCAAAATTTAAGTGATTATAGAATGGCTAGGAATGAGTTAAATAAGATTATAAAGAAGAACAAAAGGGTGTCAGAAATTAAATTAGCTCAGGATAGCAACAAAGATCCTAGAAAGTTCTTTAGTTACTATAAAATTAATAACAAGTCTTGCAGAGTTAAAATAGGGCCTATCAAATATGAAGGTTTGTGAGAGAAACTGATGAGGAAATAGTTGAGGTACTAAATGGTCATTTTGCATCAGTATTTACAAAGGAGAAACTAAATAGTCTTATGTATAGTACTCATGGGTCAGGGAAAGAGGTGTTTACTACCATTAGTGTGGATTGGAGGACGATAAAAGAACTAATAGGTCAGTTAGATACTACCAAGACCTCCGGCCCTGATAATATTCATTCTAGGATACTTAAAGAAGGGGTAGAAAGTATCTCAATAGCTCTGGAGAAGTTGTATACTAGGTCACTGGAATATGGAGAAATACCCGATGATTGGAAGAGAGTGAATGTAGTCCCCATTTTCAAGAAGGGTAGTAAAGAGGATCCAAATAACTTTAGACCGGTTAGCCTAACTCCTGTAGTCTGTAAAATTCTTGAGAAAATAGTTAAAAAAGGGATTTGCCAACATCTAGAGAGGGAGGGGTTAATCAGCGATGCTCAGCATGGGTTTAAATCAGGTAGATCATGTTTTACTAATTTACTAGACTTTCTGAAGTTTGTAACAGATCAAGTAGATAAGGGAGAGAATGTAGATATAATTTAGTTAGATTTTAGTAAAGCATTTGATAAGGTACCACATAGGAGACTAGTTCATAAATTAAAAATGATTGGGATATGTGGGGGTGTTTCAAATTGGATAGCTGAGTGGCTGAAAGACAGGAAGCAAAGGGTAGTGCTAAATGGTGTAAAGTCAGAGTGGAGGGATGTTATCAGTGAGGTTCCTCAGGGATCAGTTCTCGGTCCATTATTATTTGTCATCTATATAAACGATCTTGGGGAGGCAGTTAATAATAAAGTGTCAATTTTTGCGGATGATACCAAATTAGCAGCTGTAGTTAAAGATATTGATGATAATTTTAAAGTGCAGGGGGATTTAAATAAATTGTTATCCTGGGCACATAAGGGGCAAATGACTTTCAACCTTGATAAGTGCAAAGTTATTAACATGGGAAAAGATAATAGAGAATTTAACTATGAAATGGATGGGCATTGGCTGAGCTCAGTAGAGGATGAGAAAGATCTAGGAGTAGTAATAGATAAGTCATTAAGGTTTTCTAAGCAGTGTATTGAAGCAAGAAATAGGGCAAATAGAGTGCTGGGTTTCTTTAAGAGAAATGTCAGTTACAAAAGTAAGTAGGTTATTCTTAAACTCTATAACTCTTATGTTAGGCCACATCTAGAGTACTGTATACAGGCATGGTCCTCACATTTTAGACACGATATTAACCTTCTTGAGTCAGTGCAATGGAGGGCAACAAAGATTATTCCTTTCCTGAGGCACCTTGAATATATAGATAGACTGAGGGTATTAAATATGTTCTCGATTGAAAGGAGGTGTGTGAGAGGGGATATGATTGAGTTCTTTAAAAAATTTTCTGGGATAGATAAATTGGATGTTAGCAAGTTTTTTGAGTTAGATGATGGAAATCGGACTAGAGGTCACCACTTGAAAATTAAAAAGCAAGGGTGTTGGTTGGATTTAAGAAAATATTTTTTCTCCAATAAAGTGGTAGACTACTGGAACAAATTGCCGCGGAGGGTAGTAGGTAGTCCAAATCCAAATGTATTTAAGAGTAGGTTGGATGAGTTTATGGGGAGAGAAGGTTGTGATGGTTCCTAAGTTTTGTATATATTAATATTGTTTGTATATATCTATAGCTGCATGATTTAGTTCTTGACAAGCCTTGATTGGTGATACCCTTGTTTGTGGACGCAATCCTCTGGATGTAGTTTTCCTGGGAGTTTGAGTGCCTTAAAAAAGAGGCCGTTTGACTCGGATGACCTATGATGAGCCCTTGTGGCTTTTGTCATCTGTTATATTATATTGTGGGGGACTTTGATTTTGTCTTCACCTGGTGATGGTGCTTTTTATGGGTGGGTTTTGATGGATGCGGATGACCTTTGATAGGCCCTTGTGGCTTTTGTCATCCGTGAAATTATGTTATGTTATGTTATGTTAGGCATTGTACCTCTTAGTTATATATATATTTGTGCTAAGATGCCTTTTGGTAGTGGTCAGAAAAAAAGCTGAGGAATGGTCACATGTCTCAGACATTGAAAATGATAAAACAAATGTTATAGGCAATCATTGCAATATCAAGATCAGCCAGAAGATTGAAAGAATTCATACTCACTTGTTAAAATGCAAAAAAAAGTTAGAAGAAGAAAGTAACATGGATGTAATTGAGGAGATTATAGAATTGGGACAAGAACCAAGACCAGGTACTTCAGCTAGCAATATTAGCAATGCTAGCATAAGTTCATTTTCAAGCTACAACTTGTGTCTTCACGCATCTACACAACATAAGTTTAGCCTAAGTGACAAAAGACAATGAGTTCATTTGTAGTTTCTACTACTTCAGAAGTTAAAGAGTAAATTAGCTTGATACTTCTTTTCAGCTAATGTTGCTTTCAATGTAGTTGAAAATAAAGAATTTATTCAATTCTGCAGCTTGATGCAGCCAGGGTATAACCCCCCCCCTTCCCCCAGTTGCTACGCTGGTCATGCCATCCCCACTCTAGACATCGGAGGCTCGCTTGTGTCCGATGGCCGGTTGGTCAGCGAAGCTCTGGCTGACCATTTTGCTTCGGTGAGTAGCGCTGGTAGCTATCCTCGACGGTTTCTCGATCATAAGGTTGACATAGATCCTTTTAGATTTTACCACGTGCGCCACCTACTTTTATAATGCGCTTTTCAGTCTATGAGCTATGGGATGCTTTGTCTCACTGTGGCTCCACCTCTCCCAGTGATGATTCCATCCACTACAACTTTCTCCGTCATCTCCATCCCCACTGTTATTTTTGGTTGACCTCTACAACCTGCTCTGGGTCAAAGGAATCTATCCATCCTCCTGGTATGTGAGGGGGGGGGGCGTTGTTCTACCCTTTCTCAAGCCTGGTAAGGACAGTTTGGACCCCAGTCATTATCGTCCGATTGCTCTTACAAGCTGCCTCAGTAACTTATTCGAGAAGATGGTTCAAATTCACCTCACTTGGTCTTTGGAGTCCAACTCGCTCCTCTCTCCATTTCAGTGCGATTTTCATAGCAGCCATAGTACTCCTGCCCACCTTATTCGTTTGGAAGACTCCGTTTTATGGACTTTTTCCTCTAGGCATCAGGTGTTAGCGGTGTTCTTCGACATTCAGAAGGCCTACAATACCACCTGGAGATATGGTGTTTTACTTCCGTTATATGATTGGGGTATGAGGGGCTTTTTACTGGTTTTTATTCCAGAATTTTTATCGGCCCTTAATTTTTAGGTCCCTATTGGGGATGCTTTCTCAGGCTTGCGGATTCAAGAGGAGGGTGTTCCCCAATGGTGTGTTTTAAATTTAACATGTTTCGCCGTTGCCATTGATAGTCTTGTGTCTACTCTTCTGGGGGGGGGGGGTTGCTTCCCTCTTCGTGGATGACTTGGTGTTGTTTTGTTCATCTCCCCGCTTGTCTTTTGCTGCCCATCAATTACAGCTGGCAGTTGATGCCCTGTTGGGTTGTGCTGTCTCAAATGGTTTCCATTTTTTGGTCACCAAAATGAAGGCCATGCATTTTTATCGAGGTTGTGGTGTTCTTGGGTTTAACACTTGATAGCAGGCTCACTTGGATGTCCCATTTGGGTCATTCCATCCGAATTCAACAAGGGACATTTAGTCACCATCGCCGATTTTGATGAAAATTGGTATACAGGTTGATTCTGATGAGAGAAAAACAATGAGACACTTCCCAGCCCTCAATTTTGAATAGCTCAAAAGTTATAACCTGTCAAAGTTGAGAAAAATTGTCATATTTCTTGATACCAGCATTGATAAAAATATTATTTCTCCCTTATTATAGCACATAAAACAATGAATTATGTATTTTTTTTTAAGCTTAAGGGTTGCTCTAAACATTTTTAACAACAAAATTCATTTTTGGTAAAAAAAAATTGTTTGACCTTAAAGGTCAACTTTTGACCTTTAAAAAAAATATATTGGTATCAATAAATTTTTGTGTAATTTTTTTTTTTAATATATATGCCTTTAGACTACAATATAAGATAAATTTAATTCTGGGTTTTTCATTATATCAGGAGTTATGATCAATTTTGTAACCACTGGTATGGCCATTTTTTGCTATTTTCACAAATAAATTTTTTTTATATGCATCTTTGTCATATTAACAGAGTTACGTCATATTCACAGAGTTAGTTATCAATTATTAGATGCCTAAGTATTTTATTTGAATGCTTTTAATATATACTCGTGTATTAGAATCATTAATTCTATAGATATGTGTTAAATCCTACCTACAAGAAAAAATGAACTTTCAGTAATTTTTTATTTAAAATTATAAATATTTTTAAAGCTACCTACCTATGTATTTAATTTATAATTTGCTATGGTCAATGGTGGCAGAGCCACTACCAACAGTTAAGATACCTGCATAACTGCTGGTATCCCCATCGCCTAAGGGGCCACTCCTGATAGCTCAGCAAAAAAGCCACAGGTCCCACTCAACCTCCCAAAATGAATTTATTCTTTTTATAATAATTTAGGAATCAATTTTTTTCTGCATTATTTCTGTTGATTTTAATTGTTCATTTTTAGATAGTTTGTAAGTTCTTCCTGTTGCTGTTACAGGCTCAACAATGCTCAATATGTCATCTAATGGCAATACTAATACATCTGGTTTTCTTGGATATTTAAATGAATTTGATGGTCCTTCTGGTTCTAGGAATGTTATTTTAACAGTCATTTTCTCAACATTGGTATCCAATACACACCCTAAGTACCATTTGTCATCATACTTAGCAGTGACAAATCCTTTTACATCCTCCAATAATATTGCCTCTGTATAGGATATTTTCACTTTCTTGAATTCTGATGCAGATGATATTGTTTTCACTCTTAGTTCATTTTCATTAACTGGCTCAAAACTGTGTAATTTTTGGGTACCAATTATTGCAGAGGCCTGGTCAAATCTTTCTTGCAAATAATTTTTTTCTTCAATGTATTCACTATTTGGGACATATGAAAATTTGATTCCCTTAATGTGTCTTTCAGCAAAATCAAAGAGCTGTTGAGGAGTCATTATCTGATCATTATATGCTCTTTGCAAGCTAGCTTTTGCTGCTAGTCTTTTTACTGTGCCCCCTACACCATCGCATGGTCCTTTTCCATGAGATGTAGCAAAGAAATGCCATTCTGCTTCCAATCCAAAATCTGATTTATGGTGACATAAATTAATAAAGTTTTTAAAATTTTTATATTGTGACACAGCTCCATCAGAAAAATATATAATTTTTGTTATTGGGAATTTGAGTTCTTTTTTAAAAAATTCAATAAGTTTTTTTTTAAATAAATGGACTGCAACAGTGTCATGCTTCAAGCAGTTTGAAATCACAACAAAACTTATGTGTTGTGTTTCCCCAGCTTCTTTGTAGTAGGAAAGAAAGGGATGTAATGTAGCTTGGGAGTTATTCCAGTAGTACCCTTGTGCTGCATCCTGAAGAAGGAATGAGTAATTTTCAGCAAAATCGCATACTACTAAGATTTCACCATCTTTTAGTTCTTCTTTTTTAGTTGAACAAAATTGTGCCTGCTTTTTTGCTATGAAATCATGTTTTTTTAAATTGAGAAGACTTAAGGTAAAAGTGTCTATAAATTCTTCAGTTGTTCTTGAAACAAGCTCTAAAGTTGAGCGATCAGTTGAGAGCCACTGCTTGTAATTTACCTCATCAATCATATTGTCATCCAAAATTTGAGTAACATATAGTTTTAGTTCGTCTATTTTAGAAAAACATTCTGAGCATTCATCAAAATAGCACTCATAAGTTGGAGGGTCACATGTAATGAATGATAGACATGTTTTGTAATCATCTAAATGCAGGTCACTGTCTTTTGTCAACTGTGGTAGCCTTGTACCAATAATCATCAGTTGAACATTTTGATGATGTGTGCAAACACACACACTGTGAGTTCCTGCACCACCAGCTAATACACACTCGTTGGGTCTCAGCTCAGCAAATTTTGAAAAGCCAATCTTAGTGTCTGGGTATTTTGTTTTAAATAAATGATAAATTTCTTTTAAATTTCCCAAAATTAAGTATTTTTGTTCATGAGTTTTCTGTCCATCTTTTCTAACACTCTTGAAATCTTTTTTCCCTGGCATAATTCTGCTTACTTCTTCATTTTTATAAAAGTCTTCTACTACTTTAGTTGTTTCTGATGGAAATGTACCTTTTCTTTTGCTTGGCAATGACATTATTCCTTCTTCCATTGCTAGTTTTTTAGCTTGTCTGGCCATGTAATTAGTAACATTAAATTCAGATTTAATTTGGGATAAGCTCCAGCTTTTTGGCAAAACAGTTAAGATTTGCAGCTGCTCAGACCTTTTACTAGTAGTTTGAAATTTCTTCTTCAGTTGATTTATCATTTTTTCACCATCTTTACTTGATTCTGTTCTAGAAAACTCTGGGTCTTGATCCAAGGGTAATGCATATTTTGTTGCAGAGCCTACAGTTCTGAGTTTACTTGAAATGGATTTTTGAATTTTATTCATTTTATCTGAACTATATTTTTTTACTACATCCACTTTAAATTTCTTGACTGGTGACTCTCCAATAGCTATTAATGATTTATTTAATTCAGTTAATGCTTCTTGTGATTCTTCCTGTTCAGTAATTGGCTCAATTTCCATTCTTTCTTCTGAAAGGCTTGGATTCGTATTTTGAGCTGAAGAACTATCATCATCAGCTATCTTTTTTCTGCAGTTATCACAGATTTTTTGGTCCTTAAAATTTTTTAATTTTGGATATTCTCTTATTAAGTCTCTTGAAATTAGTCTCAGATTTTTCTTTATTAATTTTTTGTGACCTTTGCAAGGATCGCAATAATACTTAATATTTAAAAAATTCTTTCTCTTCTCATCCATAATAATTTGTTAAAATACAAATAATTGGTAATGCAAATTATTAATTACTTTTTTATCTAAATATTAAACTTTCTGAAAAAAAAGAAAAAATTTTAAATTAGCTTTCATAGTTTATAAAGTAACACCTAATAGGTAAAATTTATAACATAAAAATAGGTAAAAATTGGCATACCAATGGTTACAAAATTGATCATAACTCCTGATATAATGAAAAACCCAGAATGAAATTTATCTTATATTGTAGTCTAAAGGCATATATATTTATAAAAAAAATTACACAAAAATTTATTGATACCAATATATTTTTTTAAAGGTCAAAAGTTGACCTTTAAGGTCAAAAAAACTTTTTTAGCAAAAATTAATTTTGCTGTTAAAAATGTTTAGAGCAACCCTTAAGCTTTAAAAAAATACATAATTCATTGTTTTATGTGCTATAATAAGGGAGAAATAATTTTTTTTCAAATGCTGGTATCAAGAAATTTGACAATTTTTCTCAACTTTGACAGGTTATAACTTTTGAACTATTCAAAATTGAGGGCTGGGAAGTGTCTCATTTTTTTTCTCTCATCGAATTTAACTTGTATACCAATTTTCATCAAAATCGGTGAGGGTGACTTAAAATTTCCCCCAAAATTGGTTGATTTCATATGGAATGACCCATTTGCGTTACTTGTGGCGTCCTGTTCGAAGGCTATTGATTTGCTAAGGGTTTTATCCCACACCACTTAGGGTGGTGATAGGCACACCTTGTGGTCACTTTATTTGGCATTGGTCCAATTCCAGCTGGACTATGGTTGCCAGGTGTACTCTTCAGCATCTCCTTCAGCCTTGAAGATACTTGACTCTGTTCGTATGCTTGGGACCCGTCTTAGTAGTGGAGCCTTTCACACCTCGCCTATCCCTAGCCTCTTTGTTGAGGGTGGTGTGCTTCCCTTGCGATATCACTGGCTGCAGGTGTGCCTATGATTCCTGCTTTGTCTTCAGCACCCTTCATCCCAAGTCCATGAGTGCCTTTTTGCCCCATCCTCTTCGGCATCTTTTGATCCGCGGTCATCTCTACCCCTCTGGGTTCTGGGTTGGGGACCATCTCGCCTCCTGGTATGTTGGCCCGCCCATTCCCGCTGGCTCCGTGTTGGAACGTTCACCCTCCTGAAGTCTGCACTGCTTTTTGTCATTCCGAGAAAGGGTCTACTGACCCTCTTCTATTAAAGTGCCTGTTTCATGAACATGCATGTTCTCATGCTCACCAGCATCCCATCTATACTGAGGGCTCGAAGTCTGACCTCAGTGCTGGGGCAGCCGCGGTGTCCTCTACGGCATCTCTTTGGTCCACCCTCCCTCCTGTAGCATCGGCTTTTACTGCAGAGTTGACGGCCATTCTTTTGGCATTTAATTTGATTTCATCCATCAATTCTTCAGATTTTATTGTTTTTAGCGATTCCCAGGCCTGCTTTGGAGGCGGTTCGTTCTTTTATGTCCACCCATCCTTTGGTTTTATGGATCCGCCCCTGGCTGGTTAGAAATGCCTCCCGGTACAGGGTGGCATTCTGTTGGGCTCCAGCTCATGATAGGGTCCCAGGCAATGAGCCGGCCGCTCACCCACCCTCAACGTGCTGGATGCAGCCCCTCTGCCCTTTAGGGATTCCTACCCCGCACTCAGGGCACATGTCTTTTGTTTGTGGCAGAGAGAGTGAGATTCGTTCCCCTCTTCTAAGCTGTCCCTTATTAAACGTTCTGTCTGTTCCTGGTCCTCTAACTCTCAGCAACTCCAGTCTTGGGAGGTTGCTCTTTGCTGGTTGCAAATTGGGCACATGCGACTCATCCATGGCTATTTAGTTTTGGGTGGAGGCAGAGTGGCCCCTGTTTGTCCCTTTTATGGTGGCGAGCTGTCTGTAACTTCTCTTCCAAATTCTTGCTTCCCTACCCTTTCTGGCATTGCCTTCCCTGCTTGACTTCGCTTTATTTTAACGCAATTACAGGTTATTACTAAATATGGTGAAACTTCAAAATACCTATGCCATGTTTTTAGTATTAAAAAGGGTGTTTTTAGGCAGTGTAGTCATCATTTATACCTTCGTTCAGGTGTGGAAAGTACATACTTTAAGATACTCAACCTTTGATGGGGCAAAAATTAAATTAAAATAATCCCCACCTTGCCTTCTCTTGATGTGTAAAGAATTCCTGATTTCAACTTAATGCTAGGCTTTTGAATTGCTAATACTACTAGGTGATTAAAAATAGTCGGGGTGGAGCAACCTCCTACAATTAAAGAGGGGTATGAGAGGATGAGGCCCCCATTTTGAAATAATTACCTTAGATTTCAAAAACAATTTGAAAGCCTAGTATTAGCTTGAAAGCAGGGTTGCCAATTTTTGAAATCTGGAATTCTTTACATATCAAGAGAAGGCAATGTGGATTTATTTTAATTTAAATTTTCACCCCATTAAGGTGGAGTATCCTAAAAATACATAGGTACTTTTCGTACCAAGCTGAAACCATATATAGTAACTACAATGCCTAAAAACACCATTAGTACTGTTTTTAATACTAAAAATATGGTGTAGGTCTTATGAAGTTTGACCCTAAATATTAATAAAATATTGATTAGTAATGGCTATTCTCTCTTCAAAACACAACAAAAAATCTTTGTTGCTCCAGCTGTTGTTATTCTCCTGTTATACTCATATGTTGCATTTTTCCCACACTGAGTCCATGATCCTCTCTACTTCTCACCTCATCCCACTGTTCTTATCCTTTCTCATCTTCTTATAAGTAGTAGCAGATGTCCTCATGCAAGCAATAATTACCTTTTGTTTTAGCTTAAGTCTAAAAAGAAATTCAGTATCAGTTTTTAAACTTTGTGGCCACATATTTGCTTATTTATTGATATCACCCATCCCTTTGATCTGGGTGGAATTCCTCACCTGGATAATGAAACTAACTTAAAAATCAGTGACCATTATTTGCAAGTCAGTGGGAAGTCCTCATTGAAGAGAGAGTACTAACCATTCTTTATTCCTCCTGCCCCTATGTGATTACCATCACTTGGCATCTGTGGCTCAAGGAAGAGCTAATAAATGTCGGGGAAGTATGGGCTGTAAACCTTTCTCAACAAGCCTCTTCTCATCAATTTTCTTAGCTGGTGACTAATACCCGCCAATGGATATTAAGTATAGTATGGACAATGACTGTGGTTGACATATGGAGGATTGTGTGCCTTTCCAGCCCCAATGGCTCCAGGAGAATCTACAAATATTTGTCTTCTATACATTTTCCCTTCCTCTTGCTTCTATTCATACAAACCCTCTATGGGTTACACTCTCATTGGTATTTCATTTTAAATTCAAGGAAAATAATGCATTCCTCCTCCTCGGTGCCCTATCCAAATTGGTGTGGGAATTTCTTATAATGCCCATACATACAAATCCAGTGCCTTATCAACTACCTACTCTTTTCATAAATCAAGTATAGAATCTTAGATCTTCATCCTAATAGAATGCTCTTTTTTAAATTAGTACCAATATATTTTAATGTTATAATATTTGTTCTTAACTTATATTCTATATAATTGAATTGGTATTTAAAAAATGAAAGTGTAAGGTATAGATATTGTTTGATTTTTCTATTTTCAGGTTGTGGAAATCCTTTTCACAGTACTGACAAAACATCCGTTTTACAAGAAGCTCGTGTTTTCAATGAGACTCCAGTTAATGTCAAAAAAAGTACCCATGTCCTCACGAAGATACTATATTTGCTTAATCAAGGAGAAATTTTGGCAACAAAGGAGGCAACGGATGCTTTTTTTGCCATGACCAAATTATTCCAGAGCAATGATCTTGTTTTGCGAAGGCTTGTTTATTTGGGTATCAAGGTAAGGTATAAGTGGATAATTGTTAGATTTACTTTTTGGCAATAATGCTGCCACTCACAGCTCCACTCTGACTCAGACTTGTTCCTAAATGAAGTTTGCTTGTAATTGGTGGATTTGCACCGTTTCCTTAATCATTTTGTGACATTCATTATTGGGAATGCTGGTATGGCTACTCGCAAGAATAATTTTGGAAAGTAGGCAACTGGTACCTTCCACATGTCCCCTCATTGAGAGCTGTACACAATGCATAGGCACTGCTTCTCCCTCAGTCACTAGTGGCTCTCACTGCATTCACAGCCATACATATAAACATTTTCCCATGTTCCCAATTGGATACACGTTATCATGGCATATAATAATGGTGATTACAATTTAGAAAGTTACAAAAACTACTTATTCAGTAAGAATGGCATCTACTCACTTCTACTACTCAATTATAACTGGCATAATCACTTAGAGCCATCTAATAGGTGAATGCATTCTTTATCCAAATTGTTACATTGATTCTATTGGAGTAGTACATTAAGCAAAGTCAATAGCCTCTGTATAAGTGGGAAAACAATTTTGGCAAATAGTTCAAATTAGGAAATTGTGATCAATTGAATTTTCAGTATTTCAACTTTAAACAGAGAACCTCAATTTTTAACATGATAGCACAATTTTTCCCCAAAATCTTTTAGAAAATAGATTTTTCTTAGAATTATATTTTGCATATAAATATAGATTAGCTCAAAGGAAATTCCGACTTTGAAAATTATTGTATACCCTATTGGCCATGCCTATTGGAGAGGAAGTTTGATATCCATTTTTGTTGTTGGCTTATGATAGTTGGTGTCCAGTATTTTTTGTATACTGTGTCATGGGATGGTGTCAAAGGCTTTGGTGATGTATATTCCAGCCCTGACTGCATTGTGTTGGGCTGTTTTGATTGAAGCCTTCTAAGATGTGAGTTGTTAGGGTGGTTGTGGGTGTTTGTTTTTTTTGTTTCTTTTCTCTTCTCTGAATCTATGTTAGGTATATAAGATGAGTGTAATGGATTTAATTTTCCTACTATTACAGCTGGTGGTTCGTTGGATGATTTTGGTCAGGCTGAGAATTTTGTTGTTTCTGGTAAGGAGAGATGCAATTTTTTTTTTTCAGTTGGGAAGTTGGATAAGGTATTTTCTATATAGGTTGTAAATTCAGTCCACTTGGCTGTTTTGCACTTTATTTTATTTGAACTGTAGATAAGTTGTGTTAGTTGATATGTGATGAGGATTGTGGGATGGTCAGAGTGGTGTATGTGGAAGATTTGTCAAGTGATTCTGGAGTGGACGTGAAGAGAGCAGAGAATTGTCTGGATAAGTAGGGTTTTGTTTGCTTTTGCTTCATGCGCAGACACTCTCCCTGGTCCTGGATGATCTCATGTATGTCATGCTTTGATACCTAGTGCTAGATTTGTTGGACACAGGCTATCCTGTCAGACCTCTACCTAATGACTCACTTTTTGAAAACTAGAGAGAGATCACTTTACCTTAGCCAGCTTTAGCAAGTTTTACTCCTAGTTGGATGTTGTGTTCTTCCTATAAAATACTATCTCTGGGTCTTTCATTCATAGACAGCATTATACCAGCGTTTTATTTTATCTGGGAGTGACTATGATAATACTGCATAGCGATACATTGTCATTAAGACCCATCATGAGATTGAGCCGAGGGAATGCCTCCCAATTTTCATATCTGAATTTCTACAAGGTTGTTGATTCCATTTGTATCAGGTGGGGGGGGGGGGGCTCTCTCCTGTCGTCCTCTGTGTCTCACTCTCTCTTTGCCCTGAGCATCAATGTTATCACCTCGGTGCTGCTGGAGGATGTTTTTACAACATTCTACATAGACAACCTTTGCACCTCTTTTGATGCAGCATAGATGCCAACTCTGGAGTATTGACTCCAATGAGCATTGAACTGCATCTCTTGCTATGCTGAAGTGATAGGGCTACCACTATGTTGATCATTCTTCTGTTCACTTAAAGTTTGACTAGAGATACAAGTTTTACATATCCATAGATTAAGGATGGTAGACACAATCCACCACACTGGTTTCCATCTGGCAAACAGTGCCTTCCGCACACTCCCTATTGAGAGACTGCTTCTCGATGCTGAAATGGTTCCATGAACTTTGTACTTGTACACGCAGGCTTGGCCTCTCACTTAGGTGCCACTGGATCTCATTGCATCCATGGCCAATCTCCACAGTGCCTATGCCACTGGGAGATGCCACTCATACTCAAAACCTTTGAGGATTAAGGCCATTAAACTTCCTTGAGAGCTCAGTGGCACCACTGGTTCTGCAAGGATGCCACCCTGGAAGGTACCACCTTCAACTATTTGTCACTAGGCCTAAGTTTCCATGCTGTATCCCTTGTTTTGGAAGTTTGCGAGGCTCTATCAGGTACTGCATCTATATTCACCCAAGCTTGATGCAATACACTGCATGGTATAGGAGATGATGAATTGTGCCCAGTTCAGAGACTGGTTTGGCATCTATACACACTCACAAGGTACCCTGCCTCCTCTCAGGGCATTGGAATCTCTGCAACCCTGGTTTGAGCTATCCATAATGTCACAGTTGCCATGAGCCAAGCAAGGTTATCTTCTGGGTTCCTGGGACTGTAGGAATTGCAGAGACTGAGGGTGCCAAAAGTGTCAGCAAAGACTGGACAAACAACCAGCATTTTGCTCATCCTTACACTGACTACATAGCATGAATTAAGTCAGCCCTCCAGTTTGCCTGGCAAAGATTGTGGCAGATAGATGGTCAATGGGAACTTAAGGCTGCGTGCCATCTCACCATGTCTGTTCTCATGTATGCATCCCCCAATTGGCAGCTTTAGGTCACTTAATGTTATCTTTGAATTGGGCACTTATCTCCAGACCCCCCATCATTTGAGGGGGGGTGCTCCCCTGCCCCTTGCTGCAATGACTGCATCATCTCCCAGATTGTTTGCCACATTCTTGTTGAATATCCCAGTCTGTGTCATCTTCACACATAGTACCTGTCCCAGTACTGGGATGGGTCAGCCTGCTACTGTTTGTCTGTACTTGTAACAGATTCATACACATATACGTGTGAACTATTCTACTTCATGGAGGATGTTGGCCTCCATTTTATTTGGGACTGGTGTTGGTTGCATACTCTCACACTGGGAGGAGGCAGGCTGTGCTGGAGTATACTTCCTTATCGTTTTGGGGTTGTTTTGTTTTTGTTTGTTGGTTTTTAAGCCTAGCATTATGCTATAAGATAATTTTGGTGCTTTATGCCCTGCCAGATGGACACTGTTTGACTTATTCTTGGAGGCTGGCCTCATTCGACTCTTTGATGTTGGTCCTCCCTAAATGCTGGAGTCCACTTTTTTATTCTTCTTCTTGCTTTTTTTTGTTTAGTTAGTGTACTTTGTCTATTTTTCATGTAGCCTAATAATAGGTTAATTAATTATTAGTGACCTATGCCCTTGGTATTAGTTGCCAGATGGATGCTTTCAAAGAAAATAAAAAATGTGATAATTGAAGACTTGCTGTTTCAGTCTAGAATCCACTCATGAACTGAAAATGTATAGCAAATGTAGAATTGCACCAATATTTTGTCAACTATTTGTGATTTATTTTCAACCTTTCATGTTTTTTTTCTTTTATAGGAATTATGCGGCATTGCTGAAGATACCATCATTGTGACTTCATCTTTAACAAAGGATATGACTGGGAAAGAAGATCAGTACCGAGCTCCTGCTATTCGAGCATTGTGCCGTATTACAGATGTAAGTGGCTTACTGCCTAAGATATTTACTATAACATTAATGTTGTCCACCCTGCATGGCGGTACCCTGTGTATTCTCTTACACTTGGTACCTGGATGAGCTGCACATCCTCATGGGCTGAATGCAAATTAGGGAAGTGCTGTTAGTGGATTGAGGTGAACTGTTTGATGGTGCCTGGGAAAGTTATTGGTGCACTCCCTCTCAGGGCTACTTTATTTATTATTAGTATTCTTATTATGATTTATTTATTATTAACAGCTCCCAGAGTTCTTCCTCTGGGAAGAGTACAGCCATTACTGTGATAGTCTTCTCTTCAAAAAATACTCTGGTATCTGCAAGCAAGGCCTGAGGAGCTTATTCCTTCAATGGAATTGTCTGCACTCTGGGCCAACAGGTAGTATCTGAAGAGGTTCGTCTCCTCCACTTCCCCATTAGCAATCATTTTACAGGACACCATGCTTGGCGCATGCCCCCTACCCACTCTCCTGAGGTATAAGGGTCTCATTACCCCCATCACTATGGGATGGGGGCCCGGCAGGAGGATACACCATTTACACCCGGCAAATGTCTCCATTCTTCTTTGATTTAAATACCTACTATCAGCCAGTAGCAGTGCAGCTACACTTGGATAGGAAGTATACTTTTATTTCTGCGTACATTCCAATTGCAGATGACTTCAATACAGGGGACTTCTCCCACACCGTGGCATGGCTGCCAAAGCTGTTCCTACTGCACAGAGATTAGAATGGTAGGCACACCCTCTAGAAGACTACTCAATCAATCCCAATGGTCAGGTCCTTGCAAACCTGATTGATGAGCTGGAGATCAGTGTCCTAAATGTGGATGAGTTAACGCATCACTGCCTGAGAACCACTTCATTTATTTGTCTTGATCTATTCCTGTGCTCTCCAGATGTACAGCCTGATTTGGGGTGGGAGGTAGTTGATGACCTCCATGGTAGTGATCACTTTCCCATTCAAATATCATTTTCTGGACCACTGCCACCTGAGAGACCCTCCTGTTTGCCCTGGTGCTGTGTTCTGCATATCAGAAAATGACTGATTTCACTGTCCCAGTCAAGGAGTTTAGGTTGGTGGATGAGGCTTTTGAGTTCTCTGGTCACCTCATCGCTGTGGGCCTCTCCACTATTCATAGAACTTCTAGCTGTTTTGCTTCCATGGTGGTCAGCCGAGTGTAAGACTGGCCTCAAACAGAAGTGATGTGTATATGCTCTATAATACTACCTGAATGATTTCACTGTTGGTGAATTTCATCAAGTTAGGGCTAGGTTCCGCTATGTTTCGGAGCACGCCCACCCCTTTTCCTGGCAGGCATATGTGTCGTGACTTAACAAGAAGACCCCTCTAGCAGAGGTGTGGAAGCAAGTCAAAAGGATTTGGGTAAATTCTTGCAGGAGGGAGTCTTTCCTAATCGCTTTCTCCACATTCTATAGCTGGGATGCTGCTCTGCCAGCATTCAATGCATGTTGTGATATTGCTGAAGGTGGCCGACCGAAATTTACCTCCAGAGGTGGAGAACCCTTCAACGACATGTTTACATTGAGTGAGTTATGTTCCATTCTAGCTTCATGCAATTCACCACCTCTGGTCTGTTTGATGTCTCATAGGCCATGCTTCAACACACAGGTGAGTGAGGCATGGCATTTCTGTTAGATTTTTCCAACAGGATCAAGGCAGGGTATCCTCTCAGACACCTCGAAAATGGCTAGTGTGTTTTCTTTTCATAACCGGTGAGAGATCAATCTACCCTGTCCGGTTTCCACCCAATGTTAGATTAGCCTTTTTCCACCTGTCTTCCACACAGTCCAGCTTCCCCAAGTTCCAATCTACATCTGATTCTCTGCTCCAACTGGAAAATGCCATCTGTGAGGTCTTCCTTCGCAGACAGCACTTTGCCAGTGTTTTTTGGCCGGGAGAAGGCATAACAATACAATATCATGGAGACTCTCCACATGATGGGAGGTGAGTGGACTCCTCCCAATCTTTATCTCAGAGTTTTTGTGAGAGCATCGAATCCACATAAAAGGATGCGGGAGAAGCCCTCTATAGCACAATGGAGCAAAAATAGGATATCCCACAGTTAGTTTGTATTGTGGAAAATGGACTCAATCCATGTATGGCGACCGGTGCCTTCCGCACCTCCCCCATCAAGAGCCTACTTGTTGATGCTAGGGAGATGCCACTCTATGTACCGTGTAGAGTTCATTATGCGCCTGTACACAGAAGTCTGGTGCTTCCCTAGTCAACAAAGGCTCTCACTGCATGTGCAGGTGATCTTTATGCTGCCTATGGCGCCAATAGACTTCAGTCGTAGCCTAAGCCTTTTGGGTTTAGGGCTAGGAAATCCTTCGAGAGTATAGACTGACTGGGCCCCTAGCCCCAGCTAACCTAACCCAGTTTTTCCACCCTAGTCCCAGCAAATTATGACCCTGGTGTGTCTATAGCCAAGTATACACCAACTGGGACCCCAACTCATGTGTTTGTTTTTTTCATCCTGGCCCTGGACAAATATTAGTGATGCCGGCTCTGGCAAAATTATGACTCTGTCGGTCTCTATTTGAGATATCGGTTTTGTTCTTGAGCCATTAGCATCTCTGGTTCTGCCCGGGGTACCACCTTTGACTATTTGCCACCATGCCTCTGTTCCTAAAGCTTATATCTTCTGTTGGGTTCCTGAACATGTAGGGAATGAGGGCACCAAAGAGTCTGTGAGGACTCAGCCAACAGACCTAGTGCTTGGCCCTTCTTCACACATGGCAGAAATTAGGGCAGCCCTCCAGCTGCTTGGCTTGGCAAAGAAGATGTGAGTCAGCTGATGGGAACTTGAAAGGTACATGTCATTGTGCCATGACTATTCCCATGGACTTACCCCCAATGCCATGATGGTTTCAGGTCACTTTCTGCTGTCATCATCGAATTGGGCGCAATCTCAGGATTGGCACAGTCTGGGTGATCACGCGTGTTCCTTTTACCCGTATCAGGATGAGCTGGGGTTGTTACTGCATCTCCCTTCTACTTCGGACAGGTTTTTGTACATACACTTGCTTTCTATCAGGCTTTTTGGTGAGGTGGGGAGAGGGCCTACCCTGATGCCAAGTATATGTTTCCTTTTTGTTTTTTGCCTTTGTTTTTGTATCTTTTTTGCATATATTTTTTGTCTTTTAATCTAGCCTAGTACTAGGCTATAGCATGATTATGGCAATTTTGCCGTAGTAGGCAGTCACCAGATGGGCTCTGAATAAAAAAGGCCTGTGTAGACATTCAAAGTCGGGTTTGCACAAAGGCTGTGTGTGTGTTGCTCCAAGGACATGTCATGTATGGAAAGTGTGTTAATTGCAGAAAGCCACTCACTGCTTCCTCAAAGCAATGTGGCATGTATCTCCCGAAGAAGGAAATCCGGACGGTTCAGGCTGTAGATTGTCTCTCAGTCCTGGCATTGTAGTAGCGGCGGAATCGCGAGTCCCTAGCCAAAAGTTCCCGCCGCCCTGACAAGGTCCGCTCAGTGGTTCAAGAAGAGGGTATTGAGGAGAGAGAGTATTTTCTAAATTTAATTTACACACAAAAAAATAGAAATCAACCACAACCCCAGAAAACAAAAATGTAAATTTACCCAATTTCCAAAATATTAACTATCTTTAACCACAACCAAAAGATATTTATATATATATATATATATATATATATATATATATATATATATATATATATATATATATATATATATATATATATATATATATATATATATATATATATATATATATATATATATATATATATATATATATATATATATATATATATATATATATATATATATATATATATATATATATATATATATATATATATATATATATATATATATATATATATATATATATATATATATATATATATATATATATATATATATATATATATATATATATATATATATATATATATATATATATATATATATATATATATATATATATATATATATATATATATATATATATATATATATATATATATATATATATATATATATATATATATATATATATATATATATATATAGTGGACCTTACAACTTTACCCTGGCCACACACGCAAATAAGGAAATGTTTAGGGCTGCTTCACAACCCAGTGCCACCATTTGAGTCTGTCCAACTTTCTTCAGCTCTGGGAGCGCTATTACTGGTATGGGAGGGGGGGGAGGGAAAGGGAGGCGGGCACGCTTTCTTGAGAGATAGAGAGGTTCCTTTTTCTTAAGGGACTGGGAGTCCAGGTCCAGCCAAGGCGAATGATTCGCACTCAAGGATGAGGAAGTGGTGGTTCCAGTCAGAGCGGAAAGTGCGAGGGCTCAGGCCCCAATCGATGCGTCCCTTTACTGCCACACGAGAGTCAAGATTGGCTTCAGCCGTCCCCGAAAGCCAGATGTCGGCGACAATCGGTACCACAGAACTGGAAAAGAGAAGGCACATTCATTCACCTATTCACTGCCACACTCAAACATCTTTACTCTTAACTCATTCAACCATATCCACTCTCACACAATCTTCACTCACCTATCCTCCGTCTAGGCGGTTCTTCCTTCTTCAGTCACAACTAATGACTTCCAAACTATTACATTAAAAATATTTGCTGAAAGAATCCGCCTAAAAAGAAAACAGGAGATGAATGGGGGAGCACAATAGAGATCCATCGAGTCCCCCCCCCACAAAGTAAAGACGGTGATCACACGATCCACACACACACACAAACATTCTGCAAAAGAAGAAAGAGATTAGACATAGGGGAGGGGAGGCGGACAACCAAACTACTACATCCCTCCCAGCTAAATTCGCCTTACCTCACCATGTCTCAATCCCCATCTTCATTCATTCACAATGCTTTCAACATCACCCAGTCATACTCTTTCACTCTGCCTCTCCTCCTAGTCACAGGTCCATCAACTGTCTCTGTCATCTGTCGTAATGTCTCCTCATGTCTGTCCATGGCCCCTTCTCTATGTACTTCATCCACACACACATCCGACATTCCCTGACCAATCCCACTCAAATCCTCAACTAACCTCTCTACTACATCCATCAAACCTTCCCATTCTTTCATAGCATTTATCGACTCTTGTTCCAATTTTGCACTTATCCCATTTATACTCTCTAGCATAGACTCAGACTCATTCAAAGGAAACTTACAAATACTGTACGTTCTATCATATACTCCATCTTGATCTTGCACAAACCCAGAAAACTCTCTCACATCACTCTCACTGAACTGTTTCATCCTTTCTCAACCGTTTACTCTTACGCTTCCCCCTTCCATGTTCAACTAACACTAACTGCTTCCCCTCTAAAGCACTAGCTATATCATCCACCATTTCACAGTCTTCCATTCTTTCAGACAGATATTCATTCACCGGATGTTGCACCAAATATTCAGGAGATTCACGCCACTTTCGCAACTGACCTTGATGTGCTCTACGTTTGTCCAAACTTCCATCCTCTCTTTCACGAACTATCACATAACTTACCCCATTTGACCAAACCTTTCTTACTACAAACGGACCTTCAAATTTCTCTTTCAACTTATCCACATTCAGTCTACCTTTTGTCTCAATCTCCTTTAGTACTTTATCACCCACAGAAAAACTCTCAAACCTTTCATTCCCTTTTCTCCACAACTCACGATCCTTCTCACTAAGTCCCATATGTGGCCTAATCATTCGTTCAAAGTTCATCAAATACTTACATGGTGACATTCCAATCGTCTTATGCACTGCCATGTTATACGCCCAAAGCACTCTTCCCAAACATTGATCCCTTTCTTTCCCATCTTTCACCATCAATCGTAACATCTCACCCAAAGTTCTTATCGTTCTTTCAGCCAAACCATTCGCACTAGGCATATACGGCGTCGTTCGCACATGATCTATTCCCCATTCACTCAACATCTCCTCAAAAGCACGTCCCACAAACTCAGGTCCATTGTCACTCAACATTCGCACAGGCTTACACATGCACATGGGCAACATTCTCTCACTCACTTCTCTAGCAACAGTCAATGAAGATTTATTTGTCACAGGTGCAGCATACGCAAATTTGCTCTTATGATCCACCATCACAATCATCCCTACATACCCTCATGCAGTCCTCGGAAAAGACACGCAATCGATCGCTACCATTTCAAAGGGTTCATTCACACTCAACTTTAATACAGGTGGGGCAACATACACTCTCTGATACTTTCTCTTCTGGCACACTTCACACGTAGTCGCTACATCCACGCAAATCTTTCTCAAAAAGGGACTAAATATACATCCTTTCATACATTCCCACAATTTATTCTTACCCATATGTCCAAACCTATCATGCACAATCTTCACCATTCCAATCGTGCCACACACGGAAAACACTGGAATATATACATCCTCATCATCTATACATTGCACAAAATACACTAAACCCTTGCACACTACAAACTTTCCAGCAAACCTTCTAAACTCTCTTAATATGCAACTCCATTCATTCACAGGAACACTGGTCATCACAATATCTTTCAATTCACGCACCATCGGACATGACTTTTGCATGCTCTCTATATCTTCAACAGTCAACAGCTCTTCACTCAAATCGACACCTGACACTCCTACAAATCCAGTTGAGCCTACAAGCTCACTCTGCAACTTCCCAACTGTTACACCATCTTTCACTAAACATTCATTACATACATCTACTGAAATCTTATTCTTACGCAGAAAATCAATCCCAAACAGAAAACAATAAGGTAACTCATTCTCACTTAGCACAACAAATTCATGCAATATATCATTCAACTTCCCCATGCTTACAGACAAACTCACTTCCTCCCATGCCATAATATGTCCACTTCCGAGTCCACTTATCGAAACTGTCACACCCTTTCTAGAAACATTCCAACTCATATTATCAACATCACGCACAACTTTTGCATTCACCAAGGAAATTTGCGCACCTGTGTCAATCATTCCACAATAGCTCTTCCCATTCATAGTCAAGGTAACTTGCACTCTCTCTTCAAGTCCATGTTCACACATTAAATTCAACACTTCTGCAGCATCCAAACCTTCATCTTCACTAACAGGAACAATTCCTTCGCAAACATAGTCAATCTCTCTTCTTACATAATTCTTCTTCTCAATCAGCCAATTATAATGCACACCACTCAAACATTGCAGATGCAACTCACACCCATTCACTCGGTCTACACCTTTACCACGATACATCACTGGCTTCTCCACACCATAATGCACATATACTCTCACACCAAACAGCTTACTCACTATCGCTAACACTTCCTGAAACATCATCACTCCTGGCATACACATACTTCTCAACTCTTTTCTTAACCTACTTGAATTTTCTATTCCCAATTCCTCTGGTCTTTTACACGCTTCTTCCATAACCACCTTTCGTAATGCATTCACACTTTCTGGCACCTTCTCAAGCAATCCATCTTTCACCAAGTCTCGTAAACCATACAACACACTTTCAAACATAGAATCACCTCCACCCTTACATTTTCTTCCAACAACTTCACCTGCTGGCAAATACTCAGGATTTATGCTTACAATCTCACTCTCATTCAAACTACATGGCAAACGTGACATCAAATCAGCAATCACATTCCTTTCACCTGGCAAATACTCAACGACAAAATCAAAATCACTCAAATCATCTATCGTCCTTGCAAGTCTACTATCAACTAACCTCATACGCTGCAAATACACTAGTGGCTGGTGATCTGTTCTCACTACAAACCGTACTCCATACAAAAATGGTCGTAACGACTTGAGACAGAATCTTAACGCAGCCAGCTCTCTTTCAATCGTTGAATATGCACGCTCTGCCACACTAAACGCCTTGGAAACATACACAATTACTCGCTTTCTTTCAACCCCATTCACAACTTGATCTTGCATAAACATCCACCTATCGAATGACCACTTGCATCCGTGTACACTTCAAGCATTCCTGCATTTGTTCCATATGCTGGATACGCAAGTTCCACATCTTTTGCAACTTCCGCTTTTAACTTTTCAAACGCTGCATTCATAGAGTCATTCCACTTAATCACAGTACTCTTCTTTTTCCCAATCCATACACTCAACGGTTTCATTACACCTGAACAATCTTTCATAAACTTTCTTCCAAACTCAACTAAACCAAGAAATCCACGCAACTCTCTCACTGTGCTAGGCTTAGGGAAATTCCTAACCTTTCCCACGAACTTCTCCGATTTACGCAATCCAACCGCACTCACCTTATGTCCTAAAAACTCAACTTCACTAGCAAACCATACACATTTAGACAACTTCATTTTCACACCAACCTCTTCCAACTTTCTTAAAACATCATTCACCAGGTCATATGTTCTTCCATGTTCTCACTCATCACCAAAATATCATCCAAAAACACTTGTACATTCTTACATGGAAAACCACTCAACTCTACATTCATAGCACGCTGAAAAGCAGCTGGGGCGTTCGCCAACTCAAAGCTCATGTTTCTGAACTGATAATAGCGCTTTGAGGTAGAGAACGCCGTAATAGGTCTACTCTCTTCAGCCACAGGCATCTGGTAGTATCCATGTACCAGATCCATCTTAGAAAAACCTTTCATTCCATACATACTGTACACACATTCAGACACAACACATAGGAAACTTGTCCTTCAACGTTCGTTCATTCACTCTTCTATAGTCAATACACAGTCGCAAACGTCCATCTGGCTTTCGTACAGGTACAATCGGACTATTCCAGGCACTCACACTCGGCTCAATCACGCCAATTCTCTCTAATTCCTCACACTGTTCCTCAATCTCTTGAGCCACAGGGGCAGGGAAATGACGAGGCCTTTGATATATTGGCATATCGTCGCTCAAAATTATTTTGAACTCAGGCAAGCGAGCGCTGCCAAAGTCCTCATTCCCTTGACTCAAAGCACCTCTCCTATTCCACAACATCCTGTAAACTTTTTGCTTCTCACATTAACTCAACTTTTCTTCCAATTTCACTTGCTCAATCAAATCTTCATACTTCCCAACATTTGACGTTACACTCATGGAAAACACATTTGCGTTCACCACATGCATATCATTCTCCATATTCACCACTGTATTTAACACACCCAATTTATCTCCCACTTGCACTCCTCTAAGACTCTTCCTTCGCAGATCAGGCCAAACTTGTATGCAGACACGCGGATCTTTCATATCAATTATACCATCAAACACATGTACCACTCGCCTTGATCGATAGTTCGCAGCATTACCATCCAAGGCATAAATATTCCTATCATTCTCATTTATTTCAACATCCGAATTCCATCCAATCCTTACACTCAATGTTTCATTCTGCTTGACAGGCACACTCTCAATCACATATACCTCCAGACCTTTCATGATGCTCACTCTCTCACTTCCATCTGGATTCACATACCATTGAAACTTCATACTTCCATTCTTCTTACATTGAATCATCTCTAAATCAGGGTGAATCACAATACCATTCGCTTTCAAAAACTTATAACCTAATAGCATGTCATACTTCTTGTTTGCACTTTCTACAACACAAAATTCATCTTCATTCATCCGGCCACCGGCAATCAAAACACTCTCTCTAAACCTTGCAACAATCGGCACATCCTGTTCACCTAATCCAGTCAAATGATATCCACGATCCTTAACTTCACTTACTTTCATTCCTACAAATGCTTCATAGTACACCACATTCACCTTACATCCTGTATCAATCAATGCACTAACTTCTCGTTCTCCACACTTAATTTTAACACACATACACCTATTCACTCTCTGACCCCAATTCACTCCACGATTTGACAATCCTTCTCTCACATTCATCACTTGCACTCTAGAGAATTCCCCAGAAGGAACCCTCTCATTCCTTAGTTTCCCTGAGTCGTATCCTCTCGATTACTTGCATCATTCCCATCCATTCTTTCATTCATGCATCTTTCTCCGGTCCTACACAACCTTGTTGCATGACCTACCATTCCGCATTTACCACAGGTAGCTCTTGGACTGGCACACATCCTGGCATAATGCCCTATCTGCCCACAATTACCACACACTCCAGGTCCACTCATATTTACTCGACCACCTTCCCTGCAATCTCGTACCAAGTGGCCCATTCTTCCACATCCATAACACGCTCTTTCCCTCGCACGACTACAATCTTTTATCATGTGCCCCATTTGTCCACAGCCAAAGCAACTTCCTTGTGACCAGCGACAGTCAACCCTCATATGCCCAACTTTCTTGCACCTCAGACACCTAGGCTCATTTACTTTTGATCTACTGTCATTCCTACCATTTGTGCGACCACTATTCCGACCATTCTGAACCCTACTCCAACCATTCCGACACTCACTCCTTCTTTTACTCCCTCTCAGTTCGCGGCCAACATACACACTCTGTTGTTCATTCTGCCCGCTATAATAATTTTCCAAAAATCTCTACATCACTTCGATCGGGTTCTCTGTCAATGCGTCCCGATACGACCGGAACTGGGGCAACTTACTTCTACTTGGGTTGCGCACAGTGTGAATCGAGGCCTCCTCCCTTCCATAATCCTCAAATTCACGGTCCTCTAACATCTCCAGTACATCCTTCCATAGCAATCTTTCACCAGCCCATTTCATCTTCTCTTTCCTCTTATATGTCACATACTCACTCACTTCATTCGGAACCGTATTTAAAAACTTCATCAGCTCCTTATTCCCATTTATTCCGTCATCTCCAAATCTCATTTGTGCCAAGGACTCTAAGTGATGTGCATAAGAATTCACATCCTCATTCTTCCCCATTCTCGCTTCCTCAAACCCATTTGTTTTCTTATATTTCACACTTGTCTTCATCCTCTTACAGTGCTCTATTATTCTCTCTTTCATAACCTCCCACTTAGGCTCACCCACGCTCATAATCGTCCGGTAAAAATCCTTCATACGCCCATCCAGAAACTCGCACAACTCTTTCACCCAAAACCTATTATTCTGTCCAAATTTTTCCTTACAATAATTTTCATACTCTTTCAAAAACACTTTCACATCTTTTGCTCCTTCCACTCTAAACTTACTCAACTTTGGCACTTCTCTGATCAGTATACTCCGATGAACCTCAGCATCACTTTCACTATCACTCACTTCTCTCCCACTTTCACTCATGCCTTCATTTGAGCTGAAATACAAGGAGTCAATACTAGCCAGTTGGGTCCTTTCCTGTCGGTCTGGGCATCTAGTCTTTGGGGTCTTCTTTTTTCGGTGCCTAGTCATTTGCGGGGGTTCGTTTATGCCTGTCAATCCCTTTTTATCAGTCATGTCAATTCCAAGTGGAGTCAAGGCCACACCCCCACCAATTGCACCTGATTCTCCCATTTTCTCATTCAACATTCGCATCAATCTTTCCTCCATTCGCACCTCACTGTCTTTAATCCTCTCTTCCATTCTCACTTCCATCTCCCTCATTTTCCTATTCAAACTATCATTCTTTTCTCTCAAATGCGCATTTTCTCTGTCTTTCTGCCGCACTAACTCATTTAGTCTTCTCATCTCCAACTCCATGGCCCCAATCTGTTCCTCCTCCATTAAGGACAAAAAACACAGGCTCTCACTCCTCTCCTTCCTCAAACCACCGGGCAGTCCCTATTCGGGCGCAAAAAATATGTAGCGGCGGGATCGCGAGTCCCCAGCCAAAAGTTCCCGCCGCCCTGACAAGGTCCGCTCGGTGGTTCAAGAAGAGGGTATTGAGGAGAGAGAGTATTTTCTAAATTTAATTTACACACAAAAAAATAGAAATCAACCACAACCCCAGAAAACAAAAATGTAAATTTACCCAATTTCCAAAATATTAACTATCTTTAACCACAACCAAAAGATATTTATATATATATATATATATATATATATATATATATATATATATATGTATAACTGAATCACAAAAATAAGGAACGTGAGGAATTTATGAATAACGTTACAGCCACGAGGAAAATGAAACAACGGAGAACTGCGAGGCCTTTCGACTAATGGTCCTTTACTGAGCAGACTAAAAGACAGGGGAAAAGAGAAAGATATTTATACACCTGATTAATGAAAATATGGGATATAAAGATTAAAAGGGGTGGGATTAACAGATACCTGGAAAAAACCTATTAACAAGATGAGCCGTCAGGGTTAAAAAAAAATATATATATATATTTTTTACGGGTTACAAAAGAAAGGGGGAGGCAATGCTTGGGAATCACATATGCAATATGAGAGGAAAAAAAAAAAAAAAAAATACACATAACTAGAAAATATGACAAAAGAAAAATATGAGGAAAGGTTTTTTTTTATATAAATAAGCTAAAATAACTTCTATGTGGTAATCATTAATTCAGAAATTTTATCTTTAAAGTCATTCTTAAACATTCTTTTGATACAAGGGTCCAAAAAATACATTCCAGGGCTGAGATTAAAATTCGAAGTCAGTTGTATAAATGCCGATTCTAAAAGATTTTGTGAAAAAAAGTCATTTGATTTGGCAATCACAGAACTCTCCTTCCAATTAATACGATGGGAATTTTCACTCAAATGGATAAAAATGGCATTTGATGTTTGCCCAGTGCTTACAGAGTACTTATGTTGCTTAATACGCACATTCAGATCCTTGCTAGGCAAGATAATTAAAATGTCATCAACATATCTATACCACTTCAAGGGGATATCAATGATATTAGGTAAATATTGTTTTTCGAAGAATTCCATTTACCTAATATCATTGATATCCCCTTGAAGTGGTATAGATATGTTGATGACATTTTAATTATCTTGCCTTTTAATATTGATGTAAATAATTTGCTTTCCAATTTAAATAACCAGGTACCTTCCATAAAATTTACTGTTGAATTAGAGAAAGACAATTGCCTTCCATTCTTAGATGTCTTAATACATAGGGAATCATTTAATTGCAATTTTAGTATTTATAGGAAACCAACCAACAACTTAACCTATGTCCATTTTTATTCAGGCCACCATCTTAATATTAAGATATCAATTTTTTCCTCTATGTTTTTACGTGCGTTGCGCATTGTCAGTCCTCAATATTTTGATCAGGAAATTGAATCTATAAGAAAAATTGGTGCAGACTTGTGTTATCCAGCAAATATACTTGATATTTGTTATAATAAAGCCAAAAAAAAGTTTTATAATGAAAGTACTATTGAGAAGGAAGCGCCCAAGAATATCCTCATTTTACCTTATTTTAATGGCTTTGAAACCGTAAAAACATTGTTAAAAACACTTAATGTAAATCTTGTTTCCTCTTATACAAATACTTTAAAAAGAATGTTAATAAAAAATTGCCCTAATGAAACAAATAACGTAATTTATAAAATCCCTTGTTTGGATTGCCCTTCGTTTTATATTGGGCAAACTAGCAAGGATCTGAATGTGCGTATTAAGCAACATAAGTACTCTGTAAGCACTGGGCAAACATCAAATGCCATTTTTATCCATTTGAGTGAAAATTCCCATCGTATTAATTGGAAGGAGAGTTCTGTGATTGCCAAATCAAATGACTTTTTTTCACGAAATCTTTTAGAATCGGCATTTATACAACTGACTTCGAATTTTAATCTCAGCCCTGGAATGTATTTTTTGGACCCTTGTATCAAAAGAATGTTTAAGAATGACTTTAAAGATAAAATTTCTGAATTAATGATTACCACATAGAAGTTATTTTAGCTTATTTATATAAAAAAAAACTTTCCTCATATTTTTCTTTTGTCATATTTTCTAGTTATGTGTATTTTTTTTTTTTTTCCTCTCATATTGCATATGTGATTCCCAAGCATTGCCTCCCCCTTTCTTTTGTAACCCGTAAAAAATATATATATATATTTTTTTTTAACCCTGACGGCTCATCTTGTTAATAGGTTTTTTCCAGGTATCTGTTAATCCCACCCCTTTTAATCTTTATATCCCATATTTTCATTAATCAGGTGTATAAATATCTTTCTCTTTTCCCCTGTCTTTTAGTCTGCTCAGTAAAGGACCATTAGTCGAAAGGCCTCGCAGTTCTCCGTTGTTTCATTTTCCTCGTGGCTGTAACGTTATTCATATATATATATATATATATATATATATATATATATATATATATATATATATATATATATATATATATATATATATATATATAGTGGGCCTTACAACTTTACAACTTTACCCTGGCCACACACGCAAATAAGGAAATGTTTAGGGCTTCATAACCAAATTGCCCAGTGCCACCACGTGAGTCTGTCCAACTTTCTTCAGCTCTGGGAGCGCTATTACTGGTGTGGGAGGGGGGGGAGGGAAAGGGAGGCTGGCCCACTTTTTTAAGAGATAGAGAGGTTCCTTTTTCTTAAGGGACTGGGAGTCCAGGTCCAGCCAAGGTGAATGATTCGCACTCAAGGATGAGGAAGTGGTGGTTCCAGTCAGAGTGGAAAGTGCGAGGGCTCAGGCCCCAAACGATGCGTCCCTTTACTGCCACACGAGAGTCAAGATTGGCTTCAGCCGTCCCCGAAAGCCAGATGTCGGCGACAATCGGTACCACAGAACTGGAAAAGAGAAGGCACATTCATTCACCTATTCACTGCCACACTCAAACATCTTTACTCTTAACTCATTCAACCATATCCACTCTCACACAATCTTCACTCACCTATCCTCCGTCTAGGCGGTTCTTCCTTCTTCAGTCACAACTAATGACTTCCAAACTATTACATTAAAAATATTTGCTGAAAGAATCTGCCTAAAAAGAAAACAGGAGATGAATGGGGGAGCACAATAGAGATCCATCGAGTCTCCCCACACAAAGTAAAGACGGTGATCACACGATCCACACACACACACACATTCTGCAAAAGAAGAAAGAGATTAGACATAGGGGAGGGGAGGCGGACAACCAAACTACTACAGCATGTCCGGTGCTGCCTGGGCCATCTTGTACCTCAGATTCTAAAATTGCACCCTCTGCTTCGAGCATCATCATTTTTGTACCCATTCAGAATCTGTCTGCAGTTTCTACCCCTACCAGGAGCTCCCCTGGTAGAGTTGGTGGCACAAAGGGTTCACACCATCTCATCTAAAATCATAGCTCTTATCCTCCTCCTGCATGAGTGTTTCCCATAAGGTGAAATGGATAAGCACTTCCACTGAGTTGTTAGACTTACAGAAGGCAAACCCCCCACAAAGGCGGTCCTGGTGCTGCCTTTGGGGACTCCTAAAGCTGTCTCCCGAAAGAACAGCATCAAAGGAAGTTCAGCTCTTAGACCCCAAACTAAGGCTGGACCACGCATCTCAGAGATGCAGGATCCAAAGGTTTCTAGGCTGCTTAACAGGATCTGGACAGAGGGTATCCTCCCAGACTCCTGGCAAATGGCTACTGTGCTTGCTCTTTATAAACAAGGGAGAGATTACTCTCCCACCAGTCAGTTCCGCAGGGCAGTGTTCTCGGACCTATGCTCTTCAATATTTACACTGCTGACCTCTTTAGCATCACAGAAAATATTATGTATTGTTATGCAGACGATGTAACTCTGCTTGCGACTATTGACTCCCCTCACTCTCGCAGCATTGCATCTAATTCCCTCAATAAAGATCTTTGATGCATTTCTATATGGTGCCATACATGGAACATGAAGCTTAACATCGCTAAATCTAAAGGTATGTGTATCTCACGATCTTGTAGCCCTTTTCCTCTACATGAACCTCTCCATGTTGATGGTTTAGCATTGAATGATGTGGAAGAACTAGACATTTTGAGCGTTAAATTGGATTCCAAATTAACTTTTGAGTGTTACATCAGATCTCTTGTGACTACTACTTTGCAGAAATTGGAAATCATGAGAAAGGCCTGTGCCACCTGCAATGATGCTTCGGTGTCCGCCACTTGCTTCCGAAGCTTTATTCTTCCAGCTTTGGAATATTATGCCCCTCTCTGGTCGTCTGCTGCTACCTCACACTTGCGCAAATCTTATTGATAGATTCTCTTATACTGCCAGCTTTCTTTGTGGCAGTAATGTCCAATGGAACCTTGCATATCGCCGGAAGATCAGCAATGTGTGCATGCTCTATAAGATACAATCCAATCCGCATCACTTGCTGTATATTTCATTGCCAAATCGCTTTGTAGCAAGGAGAAACACTTGTCAGGCTTTGGCCCAGCATCCTCTTTGTTTTCAGTCTATCAGATACCATACTAGCCAGTTTCAGCGTTGCTTTCTGCCAAGTGTTGTCCATCTTTGGATTTCCTTGGACGAAGAGACTTGTGCATCAAATAGTGTAGATGCCTTCAAAAAGAAAGCTAATAAGATCTTGTGTTCATCATGAGCCATTATCGTGTTATTTGTTTTTTTTTTTCTTGTTTGAATATTCTATATACAGTATATCTTGTTTTGTTTGAATGTTCCTACGAGGGTCAGTCAATAAGTTTTGCGAATCGGTAGGGCAAAACAGAGGAAGGGGGATGGCTGTTTGTGGGGGTGTTAGGACAAGTTATGACAAGTCAGGACCTGCAGCCGCATGTTCCTGCCTCGTCTATTTAAGAAGCAGTAACTGATCGCAGATCGTCAGTCACAAATTTTTCAACAATGGAGAAGGTTGAGCACCGCGCAGTGATCAAATTTTTGACCAAGGAAGGCAAGAATGCAAAAGAGATGCATGGTTGCAGTGTACACTGACACCGCCCCTTCCTATGCAACCATTGCTCGCTGGAATAGGGCGTTCCGCCATGTTCGTGAGTCCCTTGAAGATGATCCCCGTCCTGGATGCCCGTCAAACGTTGACCAACGAGGACATTGTGGCCCGTGTGGAGATGATGATCCTCGAAAATCCACCGGTGAAGGTCGAAGAAATCGAGCGAGAACTTGGAATATAACATGGAAGTGTTATCAACATCATCCACGACAATTTGACCATGACCAAGGTCTGTGCCCGTTGGGTCCCTAGAAACCTCACGCCCCATGATTGACTATAACGTCGTCAAAGTTCGGAGGAGATGCTGCTCCTGTACAACCAAGACCCGGCGGGATTCGAGTCACGCATAGTTACAGGTGATGAAACGTGGGTCCATCACTGGGATTCCCTAGCGACTACTTTTTATTCCGCCAGCCCAAGGCTGCACTGCGTGGACGCCGTTTTGAGGATGATGAAGATGTCCAGCTCGCCGTCCATCAGTGGATTGAACCGCAGTCCGGAGATTTCTGGTTGTCGGGAATTTGAAGCCTCAGTTACACGTGGCGAAAGTGCATTGAAGTCGATGGTAGTTATATTGAAAAATAATAAAACACTTTTCCTCATATTTCGTTTCCTTATAGCCAAATTTCAAAACTTATTGACCGCCCCTCTTATATACTGTTTTTCAAAATTTCTATTTAATTTTATTACTCAATTTAATTTAACTGAATCCATAGATGACTGGAAGCCTCGAGGTTTTTCTTTACCTATCTTTTCCCAGTTTGTTCTTCTATCCTACTTCCTTTTCTTCTTACCATCATTCCCTCTTCGATGTTGCAGGTGTGCGGGGATTGCTAATTGCAATCTATAGTGCTTGCACTCTTCCTGTTCTACTTGTCTCATCTTGTGTAATAATAATAATACCCAATATCTCTTAATGTGCCTGTGCAAGTTGTTGGAGATATTGCTAAATATTAGATTATTCTTTCCTGGACTTCAGAGGCCACAATATGTAGGTTCTTTAAGTTACACTTCATGTGGGATGCTCTGTCATGACCCAGAAAATGCTCTCTGCAAGGGCTTCCTTCGTAGACAGTACTACAACATAGCATTTTTCAATTTGGAAAAGGCCTATGATAATGCATGGCAATACAAAGAATATAGGTTTCCACAGGTAGATTACAGTACCCTTATGAACCCTGTGGCTGTTGGGCTTTTTTTGGGGTGGGGTGCAAAGTAGAGTACCCAAAGTCTAAGTTGCTCTAAAGTCACACACGATAAGTGCAAATCGTGTGTAGCCAAGTGTGTCAATTGAGGAAAGCAGCACCCCACTTATTGGAAGCAATGTGCTGCATATCTCCTTGAGAAGAAAATCCTGGCTGTTCAGGCCCAGGATCGTCTCTCATTTCGCGAGGCTAAGGCCTTGTTCCTGGCGCGCCCGGCACTGCCTAGGATGTCTTATGCCTTAATGTTAAGAAAGACACCCTCTGCTCCTGGCCACTCCAGGTCTACGTGCATGGTCGTTTCCGGACCTATTCAGAACCCTTCTGCGGGTTCTAACCACATCGGACGCTCCCCTGGTAGAGCAGGCAGCATAAAGGTTTACACCAAGCCCCAGCTAAAACCAGGGCTTCCCCTTCCTCCAGCGTGACAGTTTCCCTTAGGCGAAACTGCCACTTGCCTCCACCGAGTCGTTGGTTGTGAGGCCATCTTCTGGGGTTTCTAAAATTGCCTCTTGAAAGGAGGGCAGCACTAAAAGAGTTTTGGCTCCTACGCCCACACCAAGTGCTAGGGTAGGTGACTCGAAGGCGGTGGATCCTAAGGAGGGCCCCCCACCTCCGAAGCCACCTCGCCTGCTTAAGGTTTCAAGTCAGAGGGAGGAAAAGCTTAGCATGGCGAGCCTATCTTCCCCCGATAAGTGCATAAAAGCAACAGCGCAATTGTCCGTCAAACAGCGCCCGGAGTTCTGCCTCCAGGAAACGTACAGCCATTTCCGTTGAGGATCTCTTCGAAGAGGGCCTCCACATCTCCGAACTAGACCTGGAGGGCATATACGTTCGCTGGGTGCGTACCCCCAGCCCACCCTCCCAGGGTATAAGGGTTTTGCGACCCCACCACCACAGGATGAGGGCCGGGCAAGAGGATGCGTGATTTTCACCCAGCATGATGTCTCCGTTCTTCTCTTTGCTTTAGATACCTCCTTAAAGTCAGTAGCTGTGCAGCTGCACCTGGATAGGAGGTATACTGTTATTTCCGCGTGCATTCCACCGTCAGCCGACTTCGACGCGGGCGACTTGCGCCGCGACGTGGCATGGTTGCCAAGGCCCTTTCTCTTGCTCAGAGATCGGAAGGGTAGTCATTCCCTCTGTGGAGACTAATCGATTAATCCCGGGGGTAAAGTCCATGCCGACCTGATAGACGAGCTGGAGATAAGTGTCCTAAATGTGGATGAGTTTACGCATCACTGCCTGAGAACCGCTTGATTTTCCTGCGTCAATCTTTCTTGTGCTCTCTGGATGCACAGCCTGATTTTGGGTGGATGCGGGGTCGATGACCTCCATGGTAGTGATCAATTTCCCAAATATCATTTTCTTGGCCACTGGTGCTTGTCGCGTGCGCGATGGTCGGCATTTCAGAAAATGAACAATTTTTCGGCCTCAGTCAAGGAGTTTAGGTCGGTAGATTAGGCCGTTGAGTTCTTCTCAGGCAACCTCATCGCCGTGGTCCTTACAACTAATCATAGAAGGTCTGGTCGTTTTGCACGCCGACCGCTCCCGTCGTCGTCAGCGGAGTGTGAGGCGTCCCACAAACACAAGTGTTATGCTTACATGCGCTATGTGCGCCGCTCTTCTTGATAGGCATACGTGTCTTCACTTAACAGAAAGACCCCTCTAACAGAGATGTGGAAACGAGTCAAAAGGATTCGGAGCAAATCTCACAGCCCCCTTCCCCCCCTCCCGTTCTTCAGGAGAATGGGACCCCGCATCCGTGGCGAATCCTTCGCGACCGCTTTCTCCACATTCGTTAACCTGGATGCTGCTCCGCCAGCATTCAATGCCCGTCGTGATGTCACGGAAGGCCGCCGACTGGACTTTACCTCCAGAAGTGGATTACCTTTCAACGACAGGTTTTATCTGAGTGAGTTGCGTTCCGCTCTCGCTACGTGCGCGGAAACCGCCCATGGTCCCGCCGATGTTACATACACCATGCTTCGACACCTGGGGGAGTGAGGTATGGCCTTTCTGTTAGATTTGTTCAACATGATCTGGGTAGAGGGTATACTCCCATACTCCTAGAGAATCGCTACTGTGCTCACTTTTCACAAACCTGGGAGAGATCACTCTACCCCGGCCGGTTTCTGGCCAATCTCTCTAACTTCCTGCATGTGCATGTTGATGGAGAAATTGGTAAATGTTTAATTAGACTTTTTTCTGGCGAGCGTGCTATCTGTCTTCTGCAAGTTCCACTCCACGTCGGATTCTCTGCCCCGATTGGAAAATGCCGTCTGCATGGCCTTATTTAGTAGACGGCAGTACACCACGGGTGATGCCGGAACATGTTCTCAATACGTTTTACATGGATGACCTTTTGATCTCTGGTGTGGCACTGATGCCAACTCTGGAACGTCGACTCCAACAGGCATTGAACCGTGTCTCTCGCCATCCGAATTGCACAGGCTTAGGTTTTCCTTGGCCAAGACTAAGGTGGTGCACTTCTGCCTGACCCAGACTTGTTTCTAAATGGGGTTCGCCTGAACTGGTGGACTCGCATTGTTTTCATGGTCTTGTATTTGACCGATGCCTCAACTGGGAGGCTCATATTCGCAACCTTAGGGTCTTATTCACTTGTTTCTATCAGCGCCCCAGTCACTCATAGGGTTATTCCATAGTTTTTTTTAGCGATATAAAACCTTGATGTCACAGTTTTGGCTAACCGGGCCAATGTTAAGATTATTTTCAGCTGGGTTCCTGGACATGAAGGAATTGCGGGGAATGGGGGCACCAATGAATCTGCGAGGACTGGGCAACCAGACCAACGTATCGCTCTTCCTCACACCGATTACATGGCACCATTCTTCTGTGCTGCTTGGCGAAGAAGATGGGAGACGGTTGAGAAGTTACATTCCATTGCGCTGCGCCTGTTCCCATGGACCTACGGCTTCAGGTTGCTTTCTGTCGTCTCTGAATTGGATACACTCGCGGGACGCAGATCCCCCAGTCTGGGGGATCTTTGCGCATGTTACCTGTCCTGGTACCGGGATGAGTGGCGTCGCTACCCCTTGTTCCTTGTACTTGGGACTGGTTCGTGCACACAGACTTGGGGACTGTACGACCTTTTAGAGCAGGCTGGCCTCCTCCACTTTATTTGACTGTTTTTTTTATTGTCTCAGCTCTTGTGCCAGGGGATGCCTTTTGTTTTGTTTTCTTCTTTTTAGCCTTTGACCTCTTTTATCGTTTTTATTTATTATTTACTTTTTTTTCAATCTAGTCTAGTAGTATGCTGTGGTGAGTGTATGCTGACTTTTGCCCTAGTAGGTAGTCGCCAGATGGGCTTCTAAAATAAAAAAAAACATGCATATTTATCTTGTGCTTGTTTATTTTAGGGTTATTGGCTCTTTTTTATCATTATTTTTAATATAGCCTCTAAGATTATGTTACCCTTTTAATTTCTATGACTTGTCCCTTGATGATAGTCACCAGATAGAGGCCTTTAAATTTAAAACCCTTCCACTAATCTTTGTGGCCTCTCCCTTTTATTCCATGTTATTTGTCAACTGACTTTTGGTTTTTCTGCCTCGGTTTGTGTGAGGCTTGTTTACCCCTCCCTCGGTTTGAGGGGGAATCATTTACCCTACCTCACTTTGTTTGGGGCTGGTTTACCCTTCCCTCTTTCCACCCCTCCTTTGTTTTCTTATCTATTCTTTTATGCAACTACATTATGACAAGTGACATCTAGAGGCTTAAATGCCCTTCCAGCCCCAGCTCTAGTTTACCCTTCTGCCCCTGATGCTTACATATTTTCTTTTTCTTTAGCTTCATCATTTTCTTTATAGATCTCCTTACACTGTGTGATGCAGCCTCATTGCTATTCATCTTTACATTCAAGAGTAGATTGCCTATAGTTTATTATTAATTAGTTAAATTTATTTGTTGCTTTCTCACTGGTCCTGCCCTCTTTAGCAGCCACCAATTTTTAAGAGAGTGAGCAAATGGCTCCGTTTCTATCCCTCACTATGGGTTCATACTTTACATTGGTACTTCAGTGCACCCTCACTCCTCAGTTCTTCCAATGAGATGTTGATAGGCGAGGTTTACAAAGATTTAGGCGCCTTACAAGACTGTTCAAATTGAAAGTTATTTTTATAAATGCTGGGGTTTTTTTTTTACAGGCAACCATGATGCAGTCTATTGAACGGTACATGAAGCAAGCTATCGTTGACAGGACTCCTGGAGTAAGCAGTGCAGCACTGGTTTCTTGTCGTCACATAATGACTCCATCTCCTGATGTTGTGAAGCGATGGGTTTCAGAAGTACACGAAGCCCTCAGCTCAGACAAGTACGTTTGCAAAATATCATCTCATTTTGCTTTTTTTCTTCTCATGAATGGGTCATGATGAAATGATGTTTACGGCTTGTCTTAAAAAAATGAACCATTCACTTAAATCTTGGGTTATGATTCCAGAACCTTCCTAGTCTCTTAGAGGGATGGTAGCACTCTTTTGTTTGAAAGATGACTATTGATGTTTTGGGGAAAAAATATTTATGGATTTTCTTCAAATGGTTGACTATATATTGAGCAGACTCAATTACATCACACCCCATATTTTGAATGGTGTTTGTCATTGCTAAATAAAGTATATCATGGGTGTCTTCCTAATCCCATGAGTTAGTGATATGTGATATCGGGAAGTAAAAATACCACCTCTATTGTCAACTGCTTATCATGTAAGATGCTGGACTGGACTGTTATGTGTTACCTGGAGGGGTGAACCATGGTCTGGTTCACCCCTACCTCTTGGCTCTGGTTGAGGGGTGTTTTTTACCATTCTTTCCACCGCTCCCATCTTTATTTGCCCTCACCCCCACAATGACTGCAGGAGGATTTGCAGCTATTTATCTTCCTCATTTTTTTCATGTCCTCTACTTTCACCACTTTCTTTACAGATTTTTCCTTGCAAACCTTTTGCATGAATATGCTGGCTTTAAATCCAAGAGAGGAAAAATTCTGAGTGTCAGAATTATTATTCACCTTCAGCTTTCACTTTTTATTCAGTAAAGGAAAATTCTAGACGCTAGATATTTTAGACCCTGTGCACATTTTTATTGTCTTTTGGTATCTGATTTTTCATGTGATAGCGTGATGGTCCAATTCCATGCCCTTGGAGTATTGCATCAAATCCGGAAATCAGACAAGTTAGCTGTCACGAAATTGACCTCCAAACTTACTTCTTCTGGGCTCAGATCTCCTTATGCCATTTGTTTACTGGTAAGTTAATTGAAAGGCAGAGGGCTGCCTCATCTAGACTGATAAACCTGGCACCTGGACAAACGGCACAGCTTTGCTGGCTCCGGCAGTGTCGAAGAATGCTATTTTTGTTGTTTTAAGGAAGAGCCGGTCTCAAACATGTAAGGATTTAGTGAAACGCTCAGGAATTATCCCCAAATAAACATATATTTTAAATTAACAATTTACTACACAAAAAAAACATAACCACAGAAATACTACGGATTTAAATACACAATAATGACTTCAATAAGTTTTTAAGTAAGGCTTTTTAACTTGACCTTATAATGTTGGTTAACTCGCTACTCACTTCAATATAAAAGAAATAGGTTAATTGTCTCTACTCAAGTTTAAATACCTTGGTTTCTCTGGCGGCGGGTTAGAGTCTGACCTTGAACTCAATGAGCCCATACACCTCAGGAATTTGGTTGGTTCTTTGACGCGTGCCTCAACCAGATGGTTGGTGGTGGACAGAAAAACTTGACAGTCACAAGGGACTTTGGCGAGTGTAGCAGATGGGGGTCCACTCGGTATTCGGGGGATGGGGGCTTCTTCAAGTGTGAGAACTATCACGGTGCTTTAGGATTGATTCTTAAATCAAGTTAACTTAGAGTTTGGTATGACCACCGGGTAACGGACACGATGAGGAGCTTTTTATTCTTCGTTTCGGAAGTCCTCAAGGACGAGGACTATCACGGTGCTTTGTGCTACACCAGGATAGTGGGGAGGAGGTTCTCTGACGAGAATCAGTTGAACTTGGGTCCTAAAACAAGTTAACTTAGAGTTTGGTGTGACCACCAGGTAACGGGCTTGAGTGGGGGTCTTCTTTAAGGGCGACGACTATCCCTGGGCTTTAGGATGCACCAGGATAGGAGGAGTGTGTCTGACGAGAGTAAGTTGAACTTGAACAAGTTAACTTAAAATTCGGTTTGATAACCAGGGACTAGTTCGAAGATGAGCTGTTTCTTAGTCTCCTTGGTAGCCCGGCCTCTCTTGCCGGGGATTTCTTAGCCTCGTTGACTCACGGATTCTACCAGTTTTTTTCCAAGTGTTTGGTATTTATGCCTCGTCACCCCACTGGGGTAGGAAGGGGGTGGCTTGTGGACGGGCCGCGGGAGGGTTCTTACTCCAACGGTTTTTCTCAGAAAGTCTTCCCTCTGGTCCAGCTGACCCTTCGAGCTTGAGAGAGGAGCGTCTCCAATTTCGTACTTGAGGTGAAATTGAATATACACTTGTAGGGCAGGTCTTGCAGTTTAAACCGTTCTGCTTTTCATAGAGACAAGTGGCGAGGGGCTGTGGTTACGAGATTGACCCAAGGTGCCTGGCCCGGAGGTTTTTGCGGTCAACGTCCCGTGTCTCAACTGGGAGAAAAGGGAGAGGGTCGATTCTCCTACAGGCAGTCTGAAACTTTACCCCTTTTCATTTTCTTCACAAGTCCTTTCTGAACCATTTTTCTTGCTAGTCATCAGTCAGCTTTCATCCACTCATCCAAGGTTGTGCCCAAAATGGGAGGTGGGGGGATACTCCCTTCTACGCTCCAGTGAGAGGTTGATAGTATTTTAACATGCCTTCTTTTTCACCATCTTTTTTCCCTTCTAGTCACTCGAATCTTTCTTTTGTATTACTAAACCCCACAAGGGGGTGCCAGGTGTCACCTGAAAACCAATCTGCACCTTACATCCTTTTCCAAGTTTCTTCCTATCCATTCCCTCTCAACTCCAGTGCCTGCATGAGGATCTGTGGCTATATATCTTGCACATAGTTTCGCTTCCCCTCTCTTCACTACTTTCTTTACAAATCTCTCCTTCCGCGCATTCTGCTGGATATGCCCTCTTATTATTTTTGCTTTAAATTTTGCAAGAGAGAAAATTATTGCAGTACCGAGATGTTTTTGTTTGTTTTTTAATTTGACTACTCAAATTAACAGGAAAGATGGGATAATGTAATGGAGTTAACCTAATTTGTCTTTGGTAGATTCGGATTGTAGCTACCCTGATTGAGGAAGACGAGTCTGCCTCAGATACTCGCCTGTACGAGTTTCTGGAAGGAATGCTCCGCCACAAAGCTGAGATGGTTATCTATGAAGCAGCCAATGCAATTGTGACGCTCAAAAAGTCTTCTTCGAGAGAATTGGCCCCCGCCATTTCTGTTCTTCAGCTCTTTCTTTCCAGCCCCAAACCTACTCTTAGGTGCGGATCAATTGTGAAATACATTGTTAATATTTGATAGTAAATGAGGTAGGTCCAAACTGAGACAGCATCAGGCAGTGCGAATTGGTAGCAACAGAATTACCAGCACAGCAACATATATTTTTGCAGCAAGTTTGTTATATTTCCATGCTCGTCCTTTTCCATCTTCTTCACTATTCTCCTTGTTCATCCCTTTCCATTTCCATAAATCATTTGATTGAAGATGAAGCAAAGTGATTTTTCTCGAATTGTTTTACAGCCATTTATTCTTTTGTTCCTCTGCCCTCCCTCCTTTCCACTGGACACTGCTAGAAGTTAAATTGGGATCATTTCCTTTTGCAGGTTCGCTGCTGTTCGAACGCTAGGGAAAGTAGCGATGTATCTGCCTGCTGCAGTAGCCGCTTGCAACTTGGATCTTGAGACTCTGTTGCAGGATGTCAATCGCTCAATTGCCACGCTTGCCATTACCACCTTATTGAAGACAGGGACAGAGGGATCCGTTGACAGACTTATGAAGTCAATTTCCAACTTCCTCAATGATATTTCTGATGAATTTAAGATTTTTGTTGTTGAGGTATAGCATAGGGGGGATGGGAGACATGAATTCATTAAAAGAATGTCCGCTTTAAGCTCAGAAAATAGTTTAAGCCTGTATTTAAAGGAACTTTGCAAAATATTTCTGTCTTTGATTATTTCTAGAAATTGTAAAGACCCTCTTGGATTGAGTGTGTTCTGAGAAGAAAGATTGTCATAGTGTGCAAAGGATTGTAAGAATGTGTAAAAAAAAATGGCTTGAATATGGAAAAAGGATGACTGAGTGAAGGGCCTTCTGTACAGGAAGAACCTTGACTGGACAAGATGCTACATCACATAAACCATTGCTATTCAGGGCCAATTTAGCCTGCAAAAAATTATGGTTGGCTTTATATTTAAGGGCTGGGTAGTTTTGGCATTGATGCACACCGCTCCCACTTTGTAAAAGTGGTTGATAAGGAAGAAGGAAACCTCCCCAGCAAGACAATACTCTGAAAAAAGGACTGTCTAGTAAGTTGCGCATACTGACTAAATCCTCTATTCTCTCTAGGGTTGTTGAGAGAACAAAATTGTTGTCACTGGATGTTGATTTCTTTCAGCTTTCTCTCAATTTCCTTTATCCGACCCCAAATCCCAGATTTAGAGGTCTTTTTCTCAGGTTTATTTACTTTTCCTACTTCATTTTTCTTGGTTAGACATTTTCACACTGTTTAGGTAACTAATGAGCAAATGGTTTGTACGAGGTCTTTTTTTTTGTGGTCTGATTCATTTTTCCTCAAAAACCAATAGATTCTTCTCATTTCTTAGGCCCTCCGCTCACTTGCCCTCAAGTATCCGCGTAAACAGGCTGTGCTCATGAGTCAACTGGCTGATATGCTTCGATCCGAGGGAGGTCTTCAATATAAGGAATCAATAGCGAGTACTATAATCACTATTATTGAAGATAATCCTGAAGCAAAGGAGAAAGGTAAGTGTTAAGAGTGCTATAGTGTAAAATTTGTATCTTAATTAGTTTACCTTTTTATTTTCTCCACCTTGGCCCTGCACACTTTCTATGAATGGTTACTGGTTGGAATTGCCATAAGAAGAGAAAGCAATGGTAGGAAATTTATCGCATGGACTTTGCTTTGCATCAAGGCCACGGTAAAAGAAGGAGATGGAAAGAGGAGCCTTTTTTTACCCTTCTTGGTCTATTACAAACCAGGCTTCGATCATGAGACTCAAAGGCTTCATTGGTCATCGTAAATAGCTTCAAAGTATTTCCTGATGTCATGAACCAATCTCTTGAAACATAGAGCTCTAAGCACACTGACAACCAAATTCCAAGTAAACATAGTGTCTTCCGAGCTGACGTCCTTCATCATGTATCCGCCCATCTCAGAAGATGGCCATCCTCACTGATAGCTGCTATTCTTCCCGTTACTCAGGCTGTATCTTCAATTTTACCTGGTTAAATTACAAACTTTGCATATCTTGATGAAAAGGCAAATTCAAAATAAGTATTGATAAAATTTGTCTACTTTTATACAAACTATATTTGCTTACAGGTTAAAAAGTGTAATGATTGTCCTGTAGTTTACGAGAAGTGCAGGTGAGTGGCTTTAAAGCTTTGCTTGAATGAGTCTTCTTTTTTTTTAGACTCAGGATGGCCGAGTGGATTCGCCACTCGCTAACAGTGGTCCAGTGACGCGGGAAGCTGTTCACCACTCGCCTACGTTATTATTTTTTCTTTTTTCCTTTTCTCTACTTCCCTCTACAGTCCTCAACGTGACATCCTTGACAAGACATTGGGAAGCTCGTACGTTTCCCCTTTCCCTCTATGCACTCACTTTTTTTTTCTACGAATATCCCTTCTTTGTTTTGGACAAGAAGGTGGATGGTAGAGTGCCACTACTGAAAACTGGAGGACAGGCATGACATCCCGGAGATCCCCTTGCCTGGGTCGGGTACGATCCAGATAACAACAAAACTTATAAGTAATATGAGCGTTGCTTCGATGATGTCAGGGCCGCTCATTGAGGCTACCCAGCATTTTAGAGCATGCTGGCCTAAAATGCTTCTTTGTCATTGGGTCTACTGATGACAGCATGCTGGCCAAAGGTCGCTTGTTTGTCGGGCAAGACCCTTCTGGTGAATGAGGCTGACCCTGCCCAGGCAGGCATTATAAGTATCTTTCCAATACCTGATGTCTCACCGGTTCAATTAACACTGCAGTTTATCATGAGTAAGTTTATTTAAATTTTAAAATAGCTTCTGTAAGTATGTACAACAAGCTAGCCAAGATGTTCTATCATATTGGCCTACATTGTATTAGCAAGTGCAACACTGTTTTGGATGACATCTAGTGTTGGCATAGGCCTGCCTGTTTTAATAATAGTTTCTCTTTCATTATAAGTCATCGCACTGAACTTCCTTTTTAATAATTTTTCAATAATGCACTCGCATTTTCTCACAACTTCATTTGCATCTATTTTGTTTAAAAGGGGGTTATCACTTAAAAAATTATGAATAAACAATATGCCATAGTTATCTAAGCACTGCCTCAGGGCTACTGATCTCAAAAGATAAGAAGGGTTACTATTGTAGGCCTGACAGAATCCCCGAAATATTAACAACAGCAGGTTATATTTCTTATTTAAATATAACCTAAAAATTTTTTAAGCTTCAGAGCATAATAATAGTTACATCAATGTCTCTTAGACATTACCGACCCGGCAGAGTTGCCAGATGGAAGCTGATGACTACAAAGCTAAATTTGCTTCCTTTTCCATATACAAAATAGTTTAATTTATTTCTTAATTCTAACATGGCATTGAAATATCTAGATAAAAATCATAAAACCTTAATGACTATATATTATTGCTAAGAAAAGCAAAACATCTTTTAAACTATTCATTCCAAAGCACCAAAAAGCAGAACTATTATTGAAATTAAGAGAAAAAATGAGTAGAAATTTCGACGAAAAGGATGCATTTCTTCAATTGCAGTCAGGCTCATCAGGGTCTAACGCCGAAAGTGAACGGTGCCATATTGCGTATACAAGTATAGGCAAGCATACATGTGAGAATAAAATTGATTTTGCTGTCCTATTAATTGTTGGGGTGTAATTTATTTTTCCTTTTTTCTTAAATAAGGGAAGCATTGCTTCCATTGACTGCACGCCACTGTGGAAGACATCACCGAAAAGCTGGCTGACCAAGGAGCAGTCAAGGTCGAAGTTGTGATGGGGAAAAGGGAGTGACTTAGAGAACCCGCCTACACTTTTTCTCACATTTGATTGTGACAGATTTCCTTACTCAATGCTTGCTGGTTGGTATCGCTACCACGTCAAGGCATTTGTGCCACTACCACTGAGCTGACATCATTGCCACTGCTTCGTCGAAGCGTAGTACCCTGTGTAACCGGTTACGCTTGGTTTGCTGGAAGAGACTCCTCCTAATCTTTATTTGTGAGGTTTTGCGAGATCGCCGAGTGGAAGAAGCCCTCTCTGACCCAATGGAACAGAAAGATGTTTTTGCGCAAGGAAGTGTGCTCAGTGTCACACTCTTTTCCCAGAGCATCAACAATATCACCTCGGTGCTGCTGGAAGATGTTCTTCATTATAGAGATGAGCTTTCGATCTCTTTTGGTGTTGCCTCATATGCCAATTCTGTAGCGTCGACTCAAACAAGCATTAAACCACATCTCTCGCTATGCTACACAGGTTTCGGTTTTTCTTGGCTAAGACTAAAGTAGTGCACTTCTGTCACCATCTACGGCTCCACCCTGACCAGTACTTGTTCCTAAATGGGGGTTCACCTGGAAGTGGTGGATTTGCACAGTTTCTTTGTTTTTGTTTTTGACTGATGCCTCACCCTTGGGGTCTCTTGTACCCACGCCATGGACATTCTTCGTTCCGTGATATTCAGCACCCGGGGTACTGATAGGGCTACTGCCTTACTTTCCTATCGATCTTTCGTCCGAAGCTTAACTACTGATGCGAGTTTTATGCATCCGCAACCATGCTTGTATTGCGGAAAATGGACTCGATCCACCTCATCGGTCTCCACCTGTGTGACCGGTGCCTTACGCACGAACCCCAGTGAGAGCCTACTTGTCGATATGGATATGTCACTCGCTCTGCACCTTACACAGTGCACTATTTTCCCTAACGCCCGAGCTCAGTCGCTAATGGCTCTTGCTGCATCCGCAGCCGATCTCGACGGTGCTTATGCCGCCGAGCTACGCCAGTCATACCCTAAGCCCTTTGGGTTTAGAGCTAAGAAACTACTTCGTGAGCTCGTTGTAGCTCTTAGGCCGGTGGCGCTTCTTGTTCTCCCCGGGACGCCACCCTGGAGAGTACTACTTTTGACTATTAATCGCCACTCCTATGCTCCTTAAGCTTCCACGGCGCTGATAGTATTTTATTTGGTCTTTTTAGAGCACACTTCATGTCACGCTGGAACCTTTGCCAGTCTATACAGATGGCTCCAAGTCCCAGGAGGTGGTCGGCTTCCTCGCCATAGCCCCTGTTTGAAGTCAGCGGGGCTCTACCAGGCGCTGCGTCTGTCTTCACAGCCGACCTTGCTGCAATACACCGCTCAGTATGAGAGATTGTGATGTTTACTGACTCTCAAACCGCCCTGATTGCTCTCAGAGCATTTAAATCTCTACACACCCTGCTCGCGGTATCCGTGATGCCATGGTTCCCGCGAGGCGGGTGGATATCCAGATTATCTACTGCTGGGTTCCCGGACATGTGGGAATTGTAGGTCGCATGTTTCTCCGCCCGGGAGAGGTGGGCCTCCCGATGCCCGAACGTCTTTGTTTTTCTTTTTTTTTTTTAGTTTGGCTTTTATAATTTTAAAGTAGCATAGCACTAGGATGAAATTTTAAATTACAGCAACTTATGTATGCCCTTGAAGACACTCGCCAGGTGGGCGTGTTTAAAAAATGCCACCACTTCGGCCACAAATCACTCTTGCATACCTCCCGCACCATGCTTCCTCGAAGCAATGTGACTCCTATCTTCTGGAAAAAGAGGTACTCGCCATCCAGGCTACGGACCAAATCTTTCATTTTGCAACCTGGGACTTTCTATGCCTCCTACATTAGAAAAGCTTCCCCTTCTGGCCCCCTTCATGCCTATTTAGAATCCTGCTGCGTGTTCTATATTCCAGGTAGAGCTGGCGACTCCTTGCGACCCGTTCTTGTAAGGAGAAGCAGCTGCGCGCCTCATTGACTTCAGACTCAGAGGAACAGCCCCCCTTACCCCTCCAAAGGTGGTTGTAATACTATTCCCTGGGACTTCTAAGACTGACTCAGAAAGGAGTGCAGCAGCAGGGAACCTAGACTCCCTTGCCCTTGTCCAAGGCTGGAAACTGTAAAGGCATTGGCTCATCTCTAAGACGGCCCCCGTGGATCCCTCGAATTAGTCCTGGTGGGCATTTTTCTTCAATGGATTTGCTGTGAACTTCATGCTAATTAGGAGGCGCTGTAAACGCTCGTCTGTTCCCGCTACCCCTCAGCTAACTAGTTGTCTTATGAAGACCATTGTTGAGTGCATACTCCCTTTCTATAAGGGTTTAGTGACCTAACCACCATGTAATGGGGTTCGAGTAGGTCGCTCTGCAATTTATACCCAATATGTCTTCTCTTTGTTTTAGATACCTCCATGCAGTGCAGCTACACCTGAATAAAGCTAAATGTGTATTTTAACATACATGCCACCCTCTGGTGACTTAGATGCGGCTGACTTCCGCCCTTTTGTGGCAGGGTTGGCGATGCCCTTCTCCTTAGGTATTTGAGTTGTCGACAACGATCAATCCCAGGGGTCAGGTCCTTCCCGACCTCAATCTTTTCCTGGGCCGTCTTGATGCACACTCTAATTTGGGGTCGGAGCTGGTCCATGACCTTTATCGTAGTGATCACTTTCCCATTCAACTATCATTTTCCGAGCTGCTGCCGCCTTAGAAACCGTTTCGGTGATTCTTGGAGTAGAAGGGTGGCCTGCATTTCAAGATATGAATGATTTCTCTAACCATATCGAGGAATTTGTAGGTTGATGAAGCTGTTGAGTTGTTCTTCCCATACAGTCAGGGTTCATTCCTTGGCAGAAGTCCACAAGCGGATCAAACCCCTTCCATGTCCACCAGCATTCGGCAGTTACAATCATTCCCAATATAAAAAACTACCATCATATAAAGTTCATATTAAAATATTTTTGCAAAATCTACAAAGTGAACAATAAGATATTGACCAATTTTTGGATGTTGCGACATGAATGAATTTGGTGAGTTTATGCATCTTTTTTGTTTCCGTTTTAAAAGCTTTATGTCCGCTTCTTCAAAGGTTTGGATCATTTGTGCGAGTTCATTGAAGACTGCGAGCACACACGTCTGGCCGTTCGAATTCTTCATTTGCTTGGGCGCGAAGGACCCAAGACGCGTCAGCCATCACAGTATATTCGTTTCATCTACAACAGAGTCATTCTGGAGGTGAACTTTTTTCACTATTTTTATTGACACAAGGATGATCCAGTCCCATTGCTCAATTGGCTCAGTAAATTCTTCCTGAACTTCTTTTTATCTCATCCTTCACTCATTTTTTAATCAGCCCGTTACTCATAAGAATATGATTCCATGTCAAATATCTTGTTTAAATTCCTCCTTGTAAATGACAACTTATTGATATCCCAAACTTATAGGTCACAGTTAATCTATAAGAAGAAATTTATATCATTCATTGGAAGTGGATTCTAATTTTTACATATTAGTTCCTATAATTTTCTCCTTTTAAGCTATTGGTTTACGCCCTCTTACTTAACTTAGCTTAAGGCCTTCCTGCCTCTATTCAGTAAGGCGGATAGGCCCCAGGGAAGTTCGCTCAGTGAGGTGATGGCGTATGTTTTAAGCTTACACAAGAATAGGGTTGTTGAGGTAGTGTTTGGTATCATTCTGGTCCTAAAGACCCTAGCTTTTCTTTAATTGATAGTCAGGCCAATCTTGAATAGCGCCATACACAAAATCCATATCGTTATTGGTCGCATGTTGGTGTTGGTGCAAATTGGGGAGAAGAGAAGAATGTCCCGATTTTAGTTGAGCTAAAGCTACTCTGTCCTATGCACAGATTTGTCCATTTGAAGAGGTGGTTCATTTAAGAATTTGCTTTGCGAGTATTAAGTCTGGGTTAGGGTGGTGGTGGTGGTGGTGTTTTATTAGGTTGTGACTTAGAGATAGGTGTTGGTAATATGCTGAGGATTCTTTTCTTCTTTTTTTTAAGTTTAGTGGCCAGTAGTTTTGTTGTAAGGTGATGGTGATTGATATTAGTTTTATTTTATGCTCTCCTGAAATTTAAGTTCCTCTCATGTTTATGTATAGCAATTATCAATATTTTGGTACCTGCATGTAGGTGATATTTGGTAGAACTTGTTTGTGTTGTGTATATGATAACTTCATGACGTTTGCTACAACACTACTTCTTTCTACATGGAACTCTCTGGCCCCATTGGTGACCAACAGCTTTCTTTTTCGAGTTCAATAAGTGAAATCTTTACCTCACCATCAGCTGGTTTCGCACAAAGTAAGATTGGCATGCTGCAACTCCTTTAACCCTGCCTCTCCCACCCCTTTTTGACCTTATTAACTACAAGACCAGCAATCAATTTTCCCACACCAAATTGGACCTCCGAAAATCATAGTGATGGGGTGCTTTGTACTGTAGTATATGAGCCATTCAGGGCTCAGCCATAGGCAAAAGGGCCCTTAGATGCCCTCTTCTTGCTTTTGCTGTTTATTTTCTTGTTTGGTTTGGGGGGATTTTAAAATAGCCTGAAATTTTAATTATAGCAACTTGTTCCCTTCGTAGCAGTCGCCAGATGGACACTTAAAAAAAAATATTTGCTTTTGCCAGATACGAAATAGTCATTAGCTTTTGAGTCCCCCACTCCATCCCTCTCTTTTTTTTACCAATGTGCTTATTTGTCCCCTTCAGAATGCTGCTGTGCGTGCTGCTGCCGTATCCGTGTTGGCAAAATTCGGCGCTCAATGCGACAAACTCCTTGACAACATCCTGGTTCTCCTCAAGCGCTCAATGCTCGACACTGAAGATGAGGTTCGTGACCGAGCTACGTACTACTACGCCATTCTCTCTTCTGGCGACCAACAACTTGTTCATCGGTACATCCTCAATCCTCCTCTGGTAAGCCTTACCATATTTTTCTCTCTGGCCTCACACTTAGCTTGTCTCTTTTCATTATGGCCTTTTTTTCCCCATAATCTTCTTTCTTATTAATATCGCTAAGCATTAATCAGGCTGATTTGTATGCAGGTTCCGGCAAGGGGGTCTCCTGTGTAGCCTGTTGCACTTGGTTCCTGGAGGAGCTGCAAATCTTCCCGGCCTGAGTACAAATTAGGGAAGCCCTGATGTCACTGGGTGGATTCTGACTCTGATGGGGCCTGGCAAAGTTGTTGGTGCGCTTTCCCCTCGTCCCCTCTGCGCGCTACTTTCTTTAATTTTCATTTATCGTTTTTGTTGTTTTTCTCTTTGTGCGACTATCCCCTCGCCCTTTTGTCATTACAGGAGGAAGAGGGTGTCTCACAGGGCAGTGTCTTCAATGTTATCACCTTGTGAGATACTAGGCATCTTTCATACACTTTTTACTTGGTTTGGGACTTTAAGTACGGAGAGTGAGGGCAGCAAGAAGACTAAACAAAAATAAATCTGAAAAGTTTGTACAAATATATATATAGTTGGCAACATCTCACCCTTACAAACAAAATAAAGTTTTGATAAACCATTCCTCAGCTTTACAACAAATAAACGACAAATTGACTTTGATATTTAATGATCTACCGGCAACTTTTGTCAATCTCAGTTCATTGAGGTAAAAGGGGTGATAGAGAAACGGAGGAATGGGAAGGATAAGATGTCCTTCATTCTTACACCGGCTTCACCCGATTGTCTCTGGATGTTTCCCTTACACAATTGCCACTGGAAGCATTGGCAGCATTTTCAACTCAATGGAGAGAAAGCTGAGCCAAGTAACTCAAAACAGGGGCCAAATATTTGGAAGTTGGAATGCCAAGACGAACGAGAGTCCAGAGGTGGGTTCCAGGATTTTTTCCCTCTAAAATGAGTCGACTGTGAATTATCATTTATACAATGACAATTCAAAGCTAACGGTCAATATTCGTGTAACAGAAAATTAAATATTTCAATATTATGTTGGACATTATAATTTTAATTTAATGTGTTATGCACATTCTACCTTACAATCTAGTCAATCCCAACCCACCTTTCTAGTGTTAAATGCTCACATTTCTCTATCATAAACATAGAAAAGTAGGGTAAACGGACAGACTAAGGCAAACTGGTAAAAATCCATAGTGGACAAAAATAGAGAAAATGGCTCCCACACAGTCAACACTCAACAAAACCTTGGTGTTGTCTGAAGATATTTTCCCTACCTAGATGACCTTTGAATATCTTTTGGTGTGGTTCAGATGTCTACTCTGGAGCATAGACTCCACCAGACATTGGACCACATTTCTCGCTGTGCCGAAGCGCAAGTTTGTTTTTTTGCCTTGGCCAAGACTATGCTACACTACTTCTACCATCCACGGCTACACTAACCCAGACTTGATGCTAAATGGTGCTTGCCTATAGGTGGTAGTCACACCATTTTCTTGGTCATGTTTTTGACCAGCACCTCTCCTGAGAGGCCCATATTTGCTCCCTTAAGTACTTTTGTACTCATGCCATGGACATTCTGGACATGAGGTGCTGATATTTCGGTGCACTTTTTATCCCTTCCCTCTTCGGTGGGAACTAGACTAGAGATGCAAGTTTTGCACATCTGCAGCTTAACTTGATCTGCAGAAGATGGAATCGATTCACCGCAATTGTCTCGTTTTGGCAACTGATACCTTCTTTCTACACATCCCCATTGAGAGCTTCATTGTTGATGCCAGGGAGATGCTGCTTGTTATGTGCTTGTCCACTATTGGCTCATTGCATCCATGGCTGATCTCAATGGTGCCAATGTCATCGTTAGAATCCTAGCTTAAACCTTTTGGATTTAGGGCAACCTCTCAGGTTGGTGTTATGTTTGGTTCTGCCCAAGATGCCACTCTGCAGGGTACCACCTGTGAGTATTTGTTGATAAGCTTCATTTCCATATACATTTACAGCGCTGGGATGTTGCATTTTAATTTTTTTGTAGCACACAACCAGATTCTCCAGCACGTTCTTGTTGGATGTTCTACTCTGGAGGATTTCTATGGGTGTTACCTGTCTCAGTACCAAGTTGAATTCGGACACTTCTGTCTGCCTCGTGTGTTTTGGATGGGTTCATTCCCACTCGACTAGTGTTTTAAAGTTTTTGCAGGCTAGTATGCACTCTATATAGCTTCTGTGTCTGTTTGGACACTGTGGGGAAACTGGATTCCAACACTGGAGCATCCCTTCTCACCTTTGTTTTATTTATTTCTTGTTAAATTTGCCTAATAAGCTGCTTATTTTTTTGGTGCCCCTGTTTTTGTTGATAGTCTTAAAATGCTAAAACATGGTTGTGATTTGTGTTCTGGATTGGGTCTAGTGGGTGTGTTGCAATGCATTTGGAAGTGGAAGAGTACCTGAGGCCTGGATGAATGTGTTGATAGTACCATTGTAAAAGGTGAATGCAAGGTCTATAGTTGGATAAGTCTATTGTGGTATAGGCAAAGTGGATGACAAATTCTGATTGGACGTATAAGTAGGATAGTGGTGGAGAGATTGATAGGGGGTGAGCAAGCTGGATCTGTTATTTGTACTGAAAGAGCTAACTTAAAAAAAAGAGTGAAGAGTATTTATGTTTCAAGCAAGGCAAGCATTCAGTGAAAGATGGCCAGAGTAAAAGTGGTTGAGATGTCTGGGATGGTAAGACAAAGTTGCATTGTACCCATGGTTGGAGTATTTTAGAAGTAGAAATTGAATTAAGAAAAAGGGGAGGGGAATTGATGTGAAATGGTGAGTGATTGTTTTTTTTGGTGTTAGCTGATGTCTTAGTGTTAGTAGCTGAGAGGGATTTGGAAATGTTGATTAAAGCCTTTGACAGGATTTATTTGAGGATGAGGCTAAAAGTGAATGCAGCAAAGAGTATGTTAATTTTGGAGGAGGGTTGATATCAGAATGTGTTACCCTTCTACAAATGTAAAATTTTAAGTATCTAGGATGCAGTGTGAATAATAGCAGTAAAGGTGAAGCAGATAGCAACCAAAAGGTTTTAAGTGGTAGAAATGTGTCTGGGGCGATCATATCATAGCATTAGTGAGTGCTAAGTGTTTGTATGTGGAATGTGACAGGAAGTTTCATGAGAGTATGCTGTTGCCAACTTTGGTGGTGGTCGCCAGAAGCTCACAATAGAATTTAAAAGAAAAAACTTGAATATGGAAAGCAGGGAAGATCTCGAATGAGAAGAGTACAAATGGACAAATTGAGCAGGATGCTTGGTGTGTGAAAGCTAGATCAATTGAGAAATGACTGACTAATGGATGATTATGATTGAAGTGGTATGGGCATGTTAGATGAATGGATGAAAATAGTTTTATGAAGAGAATACACAAGAGTGCCTGTCAGGATGTGAGAATTGTTGGAAGGACACATAAAAGATTAATTATTTAAATAAATGTTTGCGATGGAAAGGGCTAACTGAGGTGAAAGTTGGTATGATAGAGGGGGTTTGTGAGGTGGGATGCCTCGGACCTGTGTGTGTGTCAGTACATTGTCAAAATGATGGGTGTTGCTTTATAGGGCATAAAGTGGTTAGGAGAGGGTAGGTAGGTAGCTGTAGTGGCATTGAAGTGTACTAACCTCATTTTATGAAAACGTGGTTCTTGTGTAAATTTTGAGGAAAATGGCACTAAATGTAAATGGTTGTCTCTTTTAGAGAATCCTTTAAAAATTTGAATAAAGATGTCTTTGACGCTCCTCGCTTCTCATAATTGTATTTTGCAAAGTTCTCGATGAGTTCCTTGGAGAGGGCCTTGGTTCAGTACATGCAGGGGAATACTTCCACTCCCTTTGACATCCGCACTGTGCCTGCCGCTCCTCCACCCCAGGAAGAAAAGACCTCCAGTATTATGGAGCCATCCCCGAAGCCCGAAGAACGCGCCATCCTCACACATGACAAGTAAGGGCTTCTCTACCTTTCTTATTATTTACTTGAAACTAGACTGGAAATTAACGTGGGTATCTTTGCCAGGAAGTTTTTGAAGAGGCTTCATTGATCAGCCACCAGAGGCTTAACCTATGCATTTGAACTGCTACCATTTTTGATATTTATGTTTCTAGAGTACAACATTAAAGTTATTATTAAATTACAATCTTGCATAATTTTACCCAAATTAATACTCAGATCATTAGTTTTTTGGATCATCCTGATAGTCCATGCTATTTTCTACCTCCTTAAAATTATATTTAGTTTCGTCCATTCCTATACAATTCACCAGGCTTCCTTCATCATAAATAATTGCCCCCCACAAAGTTGGGTATGTGCACATCAGCACTCTTGAGATAAAACCTTCGGGTGCGCAGCTCTCTAAGACAGTGGACTCAATATATGCTTAGCAAGATATTGGATTTTTTTTCTCCATTTCACACAAAGCTTTAATACCAGAACCAGAGCTATAATCTCACATACATTACATCATCACCAATATCTTGTGTGATTACAGGGCACACATGCACAAGGAATGCTGCGACAGCATGCTTTTCCTCATCCGTATGCCTCTGAAACCCACTGCAATTTGTATGCACGTTAACCCTCCTTTCCACATGACCAAGTTATTTAAGACTGCTGGAAGACGAGCATATTATTGTTATGAATTAGCTTGCACAGAGTCTGGACCTGAATCCTATTGAAAATGTTTGGAAGACACTCAGTGTGAGGCCTAAACCGAGGAATCTGAAAACAGTTCATGAACTCGGAAATTCTTCAAGATGAATGGAGCGAGACTATCAACAGTTTGTTCATTCCCTTAGTAGAAGATGTCAAAGCATCATCAAGAATAAATACTAATTACTTATAACTTTTACGAAAGTTTTCCATTGATAATTTAATTGTTATATTCAAATAGATATTTGGTTCAGCTGTCGTTTGTATCATTTTTAACACTTCACTTTTTCTAATTAATTATTAATCTCTGTCAAAAATTAAGGAAGATATTGTGATAGAAATATAGCATTCTGATCTTTCTGGACAGTGCTGTACTTTTCTCCATCTTATTTTTTTAATTTTCTTGTGCATGCACAGAGTTATTGTGAACTGAACGCATTAAAAAGCCAGCATAACCTTACACACCAATCACACTTCTACCCATTGTGAAGTCTAGATATAAAATCTTCAGAACTTTTAATCGAACCACCAGCACCATATAACCTGAAAATGCTCAATATTCCAATCTTATTAATCTTACCACGCCTTTTCCAGATCCATTTTAACAACAGTTTCTGCCACCTACATTAACCCAATTCTTCTCTCCCCACACCTTTGTAAAGATGTTCAAGCACTTTCATTCTTCATTTTTGGGGGGGTTGGGGGTATTTTCTTTTGGTTACCTTCAAAGATTTTATGTTATTGGAAATACTTAGAAAAGTAATTTTATTACAAGTCTGCATAATTTTGAAATATTGTGTCTTACCTTTGTAGGTATGCTGAGCAACTCGGTGCGATCCCCGAGTTTTCTTATCTAGGTCCTCTGTTCAAATCCTCGCCGCCTGTCAACTTGACTGAGTTGGAGACCGAATATGTTGTCAAATGTGTCAAACACACTTTCCTCAATCATATAGTTTTGCAAGTATGTATCTCTGTCAATTTAATATGGTGAATGGAATGGGGACGGAGGCATAGCCGTCTCACTCAGCGAATCGTGATTCAGGATTATATTGTATGGAGGGGGGTTAAAATGTCTGCATACTATCACCTTTTTCTCGTACTGCACCTCATCTATCCTTGTATGCACCCACAAGTGGATGTGAAACCACATCTGGAGGCTTGTGTGCCCTCCCGCCCCTTAATGTCCGCGACTATATGTCTTCCACCCATTGTCACTTTCTTTGCAGGTCTCTCCTTACCAACTTAGTGTGGTGGCCCTTGTTGGTATTGCACTTGAAATTTGTTGGGGGTGGGGGATATCCATCCCCCCTAGTTTATGAGGTTATCAATAGGGCCATTCTCAGCCTTACTGCTCATGGCGAGCATCACAGCCAGCAAGCAAGGCTGTTTTTTTTTAAACTAACCACCCTGTAAGAAAAGAAAAAATAGAGTGGTCAGTTCCAAGTGGATATGACACAACCTAACTACCTGGATGCAATACAAGAATGTATTAAGGGAAGAGTATGTATGTTCGAAGTAAGGAGTATGTTAATGTGAAAGATAGCCGGAGTGAGTAGTTTTTCATAGCTGCCGGTGTAAGACAAGGCTGTTTAATATCTTTATGAATGTAGTACTAAGAGAACTTTGTACCCTTGCTCCAGAACGTATTCATACTGCTACCTAATATCCAATTTTTGGCCAGTTCATTAAGCGTTTACTGCAGGTTGAGGAATTTAGAGGAATCGAGACAAATGTATTAATAGACATACCCACATAATTTCCAGTTTGATAGACAAATAAAGGAATAATATTACGAAAATTTGAAGTAAAAAGTATTCTTACAATTTGACAACTAATAATAACCTTTTTGCTTAATGACACTCCTAAATGATCAACTTAATAGTTTTTGACTAGGTTCAAACAAACTGGATGGAATTTGGTACCACTCATCTTTGTAAAACTTCAATTCATATGTTTGGGCAGTATTTTGCATGGACATGTACCTTTAGTTCTACTGGGTTGAGGTCTTGCAATTGTTATGGCCTTACCAAAACTCTTATTTTAGCTTTCTTCACCTAGAAAGAACCCCATTTTGATATTTTGGGTTGTTGTTATAAGACTCTTCTTCCTAGGCCAAGCTTGCAAGCATTTCTTAAGGTAATTTCAAGAATCTTTGTAGTATTCTATATTCCGTTGATTCGTTATTCGTTGGTGTACTAATGCCTTTTGCACAGAAACTGCCCTATATCATGATAGATCCACTTCCATCAGTTGGATCAGTGATATTTTGAAGACCAGCTTCACCACTTTTACAACAAACATCTGAGTGACTATTTGTGTCAATCAACTTAATCTTTATTTCATCTGACCAGCACATGGCTCCAAAAATTTTAATTTCTTCAAATAATCGTTGATGTACTTTAATGCTATAAAATATCAAATATTTTTCAATAAAGGTGTCTTCCTTAGACAACGTCTATGCATTTACTCTTTATGCAACATATTGGACACTATTCAAACTTATTGTGCATCACCCTTCTAGTCATACTTGGGTTTAACATCTAAGGGTCCACTGAACTGTGCAGTGGAATTTCTGAGGGCAACACAAACGGGGGGGGGGGGGAGATTTGCAGTTACCCCAATTTCTTGAACTTATACTGACTGCACTGTAGATTTCGGGGACATTTAGCTCTTCAGAAATCTTGTAGCTCATCTGAGTTTTGAATTTCGTAATTATTCTCAATTTGATGCTGAATAAAAGGCCTGACTACTCTAAAATATACATAGGTGACAGAAACCAGTTGTGTGACTTTGAAAATGCCATAAATTAAACTTATGTGAAAATGATATTGTAGGAATACTTTTTGGTTGTCAGTTTTCTTTAAAATATGGTATTACTTCTTTAATTGTCTATCAAACTCGTTTCAATTTTTGGGGGGCGTCTATTAATAAATTCATCCCAATGACTCCAAATATTTTTCGTTACCCTACAATAAACAATGCATGGACCAAGGCAAAATTGTATTAGGTAGAAGTATGAATACTTTCTGGAGTAAATGCATGGAAATGAGGGATAAGCATATGAGATAGATGAATGGTGAAGAATGGGTTCTGTCTATGTTGGTATATGCTGATGCCCTGCTATTGGTGGCAGAGAGTGACAGGGATTTGATAATGTTGCTTGTGGCTTTTGACAGGGTGCGTAAGAGAAAGGATATAATATTAATGCAGAAAAGAGTAAGGTAATGTATTGGGGGGCCAGAATGGGGTGTGGCATGATATCAGAGTCCTTGGTATTCTTGGACAATTGCAGAGTTGTTTCCAGGACACATTGTAAATGATAATTGCACAGATAAAGTAGAGTGCGATCAGAAGGTTGTAAATGGTATGAAAGTTTCTGGGGTTATTAAAGCGTTGCTGAATGATAAAGGTTTGGGGGCTGCATGAGAGAATGCTGGTGCCAATATTGATGTATGATAATGGTATTATAGTATGGAAGGAGGAGGAAAAATCTAGATTGGAAGCAGTGCAAATGGACAACTTGGGAGGCATGCTTGGTGTGCGAAAGGCAGTGAAGAACGACTGGGCAAAAGGTGTTTATGGTGTGACTTGGTTGACTGAAAGTGCTATGAAGATGAGTTTGGACCTTATAGGAAACCCACCCCAAAAATAGAAATTTTCATGGTAACTTACCTCCCCAAAGGCTGATAATTAGCAAGTTGTCGTTTAATTTTTAAATAAACTTAATATAGAATTTGTTTTTCAGTTTGATTGCACCAATACACTCAATGACCAACTTTTGGAGGATGTCGAAGTTTCTGTCGAAGAAGAAGGTTGGGAAATGGTCTGCTCCATCAAGTGTCCTTCTTTGCCTTATGGAGCACCAGGCTCCTGTTACAGCCTTTTTGCCATTCCAGAAGATATCATGGCAACTACAGGTCAGATCAAAAGTTTTGAAAGTAATGGGGCTGGGTTTAGGGTAGTAGATCTGTGGAATCCTACAAAGCATCCTGGCCATTTTATGCTATCTTTGTACTGCCTCAATCACACTGATGTAGATTTGTGTTAGTATCTGGCCGAGTAATAATGGAGCGCTGTTCAATTGTTTGTGACATGACGTCATAGCCGAGCGGCCGTCAAGTGTAATGTCACAGTCGATGGTGTAATGGCGGCCGGGTGCCCGCTCCGCTGCAGTCGTTGTTCAGAGGTAAACGTGCAAGGACGTTCTTAACAGTGGTAGAAGCGCTCTTACGTCATGGCTTCTGTTATGGAAAGCGTTAATACCGGTGCCTGTTTATCGAAATGGCCGCCTAAACTTTGCAATGATGGGTGCTATGACAGTTGGAAAGAAGATATTCATATTTGGTGCGAACTTACTGAATTGCTGAAAACTAAACTTGCGTTAGCGATTCATCTTTCCAGTGTTGATGATTTAAAAAAAGGATAACTGTGTCTAAATCTTGACGAAACTAGATGAACTGTTCTTACCCAAAAAGGGTCGTCGGCAATTTACAGCTTTTTGTAATTTGTACAATTTTCGTAGTTGGGAAAGCGTAAACATTAATCAGTTTGTGAGCGAATTTGAGCACATGTATTTCAAGTTTTCGCAGGAAGATATGAATCTTGCTGATCCTGTGATGGCTAATATGAAATCTACTCTAAAACGTGGTTTTGGTCATGATATTGATGCTTCGAGCACAACGACTACAATACCCGTTATTAGTATCAAGAGTGAGCCAATGTTTTGTGCTGACAAGCCCAGTAGTAGTGAGGTATTGTTTACTCGTGGACGGCGTAATCGAGCTTCTACTGTGGTGGTCGTGCATCGCGGGTTCAAGGTAGTACGAGCAGTGTGGACCCTTGAGTAACTGGACAAGAATCCTACCCTTCGCAGTCACGAACTTGTAAGCTCAATCCTATAGGACGTGATGGTCAAGTGTCTCGGTTTGCAGGTTGTGATTCGAAGTATCATTGGGTACGTCAGTGTCCACACTCGTATGAGAACAATAATAATAGGGTCACTAAAGAAGATGATCAGACTGAAAGTGCGCAATTATCAATGTCTATGGGTGATGTACACAACGAAGCAAGGGAAACTAAGCTGCCTTCTTTGCTTGAAGAGTCGGAAGGCTGCGCTATACTAGACACCGGTTGTTCTGCTAGTGTGTGGTAGTTTGTGGCTGCAGCGTTACCTAAATTCCCTATCTGAATATGACCAGTCATTGTTTAGAGAGTAGCCATCTGTTTCAACATTTACGCTTAGTTATGGCGCCTCTGTACCTTCATTGAAGAAATTAACAATTCTTCGTTGGATTAATAAAATAACATGCGTGTGGAAATTACTACCGATGTTGCCGAGGCTAATATTCCGTTGCTGCTGAGCAAGAAGTCTATGAAAACTATTGGCATAGTTTTGGATTTTGTGAATGACACCGTAAAGTTTGCCAAGAAATGGGTCAAGCTAGGTTCTACTTCATCTGGACACTATGTACTACCGTTGTGTAGATGACTAGACTAGACTAACGTTCACGAGGTGATGTTGACTTCTTCTGATGCGAAGAAAGTTGCCTTGAAGCTACACAAACAATTTGGACATCCCACAGCTGAAAAAATGATAAAACTTCTAAGAAATGCGGGTAGCAACAATACTGATCTTGACCTTGAAATTAATGATTCATCAAATGTTTGAGAAACTTGTTAAATTTAAAAGACCCGTTCCTAGACAATGGATTTGAAAGTGTGAGGTCAATGTTACTTACTTTTGATAGTCGACATGGCTACAAGATTTTGTATAACAAAAGTAATCAAAATACTGCTTCAACAATCATTAAAGGTTTGGTTTGTTCAAATGTTGGATTAGTCTATTTGCTTCTTCCCAGAAGATCCTCACTGAGAACTGGGGGCAGTTCAATAATGATGAGATGAGAGCCCCTGGTGAAGCATTTGATATAAACGTGATGACTAGAGCAGCAGAAATCCCGTGGAGTAACTGGACTTGTGAACGGCTCAATGCAGCCATTGGTAATCTAGTAAATAAAATTATGGCTGATTGTAGTGTGATCTGGAGACTGCGCTTGCCTGGGCAATTTCTGCACGTAATGCCTTGTTGAATAATTCAGGATTTTCACCTAACCAACTAGTATTTGGCTTTAACCCTGCTATGCTTAATGTGTTTTGCAATAAACTTCCTGCACTCCAACCGGTGACGGCTTCCATTATTGTAAGAAATAATTTGAATGCTGTTCACTCTGCCAGGTAGCAGTTTTTGAAGATCGAGTCAAATGAGCGACTGAATAGAGCATTAAGAAGCATGTGCATACTGCCGATGTGGAAAATCTAAGTAATGGCAATGAAGTTTTCTACAAGCGTAAATGCCAATAACAAGTGGCACGGACCCGGTTTTGTGATCGGAAAGCAGGTGTTGGTTCGTCATGGTGGTGTGTTGTCAAGTCAACCTTCTCTGCCGATACCCTCGCTTTTGAGTGCGCTGAAGCTGCAGCGTACATCGCCAGTACCATTGTTAAAATATCTCAGTCGCTGGTGTTAACATTCATTGTTTTGTGGACAACAAGAGTTTGGTTGATGCTCTGTACTCTTCTAAGAATGTTGATGATCGAATACTGAGAATTGATGTGGCTGTTCTACGCGATAAGCTTGCTAGAAAGGATATAATATCGGTGACTTGGGTTGACACGCCACAGCTACTAGTAGACAGTCTCACCAAGCGTGGAGCGTGCACCCAGCGACTACGGGCCGCTATCAGTAGAGACTAATGGTTTATCAAGCGCGTTCACTGCGAACGAGATCAGCCATTGAAAAATAAAGAAGACCAGTTGTGTTAATGTCTGGCGGAGTAATAATAATGGCGCGCAAATGTACGCTACGCTCTGTTCACTTGTTTGTGGCGTGACGTGATGCCATACCGTGGCAGACGGCAACGGGTGGTGGTAAATGGACAGTCTTCTGAGTGGGTGCCCGTTACTAGCGGGGTGCCTCAAGGTTCTGTCCTGGGACCACTACTATTCATCATCTACGTCAACGACATGGACGGTGACATGGTTGCCAAGATTTCCAAATTTGCCGATGATACCAAGCTTGGTATGAACGTTGCAAAGGATGGAAATACTGCCCGCCTGCAGGAAGATCTTGGGAAGATTGGGGAGTGGTCGGACACGTGGCAAATGCCTTTTAACGTGGGGAAATGCAAAGTGATGCATATCGGCCACAGAAACCCCCAATCTCAGTATATCCTTAAGGGCACTGCTCTTGAATCGAGTGACACTGAGAAGGACTTGGGTGTAACAATCACTAGTGACCTCAAGTTCTCGAAACAGTGCATTGAGGCGGAGAAAAAGGCCCAAAGGATGCTAGGCTATATTAAGCGCCAGTTTGGTTATCGGAACCAGGAGATTGTACTGTGCCTGTACAACTCACTTGTCCGATCGCACCTGGAGTATGCCGTACAATTTTGGAGTCCTTCATTGCGAAAGGACATCGCGAGATTGGAACGCGTACAAGCCAGGGCAACCAAGCTGATTCCCTCTATCCGACATAAAAGTTATGAGGATAGACTAAGGGAATTAGATCTGTTCTCGCTGGAAACCCGTAGACTGCGTGGTCAGCTCATTGAAGTTTTCAAAATACTTCGAGGGTTCGACAATGTTGACTACCGGGATATTTTCACACTGAGTGAGAACAGAACGCGCAATCACGGCTTCAAACTTGAACTGAAGCGTTACAACCGCAATCTGTGTGGAAATTTTTTCACCTACAGTATCTGCGGTAAGTGGAACGCACTTCCAGTGGAAGTTGTCAACAGTGAATCTGTTGACCAGTTCAAGTCAAGACTAGACAAGGTCTTGAAAAGTGGCCGTTTAGGGACGCAAAACAATTGAGCAGCCTTGTGCCCGCTCGATTGCAAGTCCAATGGTACCCTCTTTGAATGGACCGTAAGGTCTCCTAGGGTACCTTTTTTCCTTGTTGTTATTCCTTGTTGTTACTTGTATTGTACGTCCCATCCGATATTGCCGGATTGTCGCCTCACATGCCAGTTAGCATGTTGTAAACGTTATTGACAAGAGCTTCCTTACTATCTCGTTTAACTTTTATTAATTACGAGGATTTACAACCTTCATGATGAGCAAGAATATAAAAGATAAAAGCAGTGACAAAATTGACTTAAGTTTAACTCCGCCCAAGAAAATAATTAAAGAATACCAGGCAATGGCTTCGCTACTACGATTAAAATTTAAAATCTAAAAAAAATCAACCATGGTTAAATTTTTATGAATTTTCTGAACTTTCCCAATTATAATAACTTTAAAAAGAAACTCTTAAACTAAATTTTCCCCCTTTCAAAATATCACGTTGCTAAAATATAGTTATAGAATAGAAGATATATAAAAATAAATTTTCTGAACTTCACCATTTGTAATTCTTTGTGTTTTAAAAAATTCACAAAATTTTGATACTTATATTTATTTCACGATTTCGCCATTTTGTTTTTTGATATTATAAAAGAATTCTTAGAAATAACTTTAATAAAAAAAAACAAGTCATAACCAAACTAAGATGAAATTATTATTCAAATACTCAAAAAAATCCCATTCTTAAATTATAGTTAGTGATGATAATCATAAATTATCAAACAAACTTTTATTGGATGCTCGATTTTCATCATGGTTAGAACTGAGTAAAACAAATATCAAAAGAGCATACTGTAAATTTGGTCATGGTAAAATTCAAGGCAGTGTAACTCATCCTGAGAGGCACAGAAAAATGTTAATTCCTAAATAAAAGTAGAAAACTGACTGAATTTTTGCAGCTTAAATCTTCTGTTCGTATTACAAAAGCAGCAGCTGTGGAGCTTAAACTTTGTTCATTTATTGCAGAACATAACTTACCACTGAGACTTATGGATCATTTGCCTGGACTAATTCAGAATGCATGTCCAGATTCAAAAATAACAAAAGATATTAAATTTGCAAGAACCAAAGCTACTCAAATATTTTAAAATATTTTAGGTCCTTATTATTTTCAGAACTTCACTCTACAGCTAAAAGAGTGCAAGTTTTCATTAATTATAGATAAAATTACTGATATAAGTACAAAAAAAAAACATCTTGTTCTGTTGGCTAGATTTTATGATTATAGCACTCAAAAAATTATTGACAATTATTTCATTCTTTTGGAAGCCCAAGATTGCTCTGCTAGTGGAATTTTTCCTTCTATTGAAAGATTCTTTACCCTACATGATATTCCTTTTGAAAATTTGATAGGATTTGCCAGTGACAATGCTAGTGTAATGATGGGACAGAAGGGAAGTGTGCATGCTGTACTGAAGAACAAAGTTCCCTGGCTCTTTTATTCAGGGTTGTGTCTGTCACTCTATCCATCTCTGTGCATCAAAGGCTTGTTCAGAATTACTTTCATATTTAGAAGAACGTGCTAGAAGCCTACATTCATTCCACTCTAATAGCCCCAAAAGATTGCAAGAATATGAAGAATTTCAGGCATTTACTCAAACAAATCCTCATAAATTATTACATCTAAGTTGTACAAGATGGCATCTTTAGAGCAAGTTGTCAAAAGAATACTAGAACGGTGTCCAGCTCTAGCATTATTGCTTACTTCTGCAGCTCTTAAAGATGATAACAGTGTAGCTTCAAATGTTCTGAACTCATTAACAAATCCAATCACAGAGATGTATTATGCATTTTTAGCATATATTTTGCCAGATATTATTAAGTTGAACTTAGATTTCCAATTAGAAAGCTATATAATGTACAAACTACTGTTAAGGGAATACTTGGCAATTTCGTTAAAAAATAAATTCTAAAAAATCAATAGCTACATGAAATTAACACCAATGATCCATCTGTGTATCTTCCCATAACTGAAATTTACAGAGGAGCAAAAGTTGAAAGCATCTACATAAAGAAATCTTCATTAATTAGTACAACTGAGCGAGTCAAAAGGATTCGGGGCAAGTTCTCGCAGGACCCCCCTCCCGTTCTCCAGGAGAATGGGACCGCAATCTCAGATCCCGCGTCCGTGGCGGAATCCTTCGCGACCGCTTTCTCCGCATTATCTAGCCGAGATGCTGCTCCGCCAGCATTCAATGCACGTCGTGATGTCGAGGAAGGACGCCGACTGGACTTTACCTCCAGAGGCGCAGAACCCTTCAAAGACAGGTTTACTGTGAGTGAGTTGCATTCCGCTCTTGCTTCGTGCGCGGACACCGCCCATGATCCGGACGATGTCCCGTACCCTATGCTTCGACACCTGGGTGAGCGATGCATGGCCTTTTCTTAGATTTGTTCAACCTGATCTGGGTTGAGGGTCTCCTCCCGGATTCCTGACGAATCGCTACTGTGCTCGCCTTTCGCAAACCTGGGAGAGATCACTCTACTCCGGCCGGTTTCCGCCCAATCTCTCTAACCTCTTGCGTGTGCAAGTTGGAGAGATTGATAAATGTTAGATTAGCCTTTTTTTCTGGACAGCGGAGGCCATCTGTCTTATGCACAGTGCGGCTTCCGCAAGTTCCATCCACGTCGGATGCTCTGCTACGACTGGAAATGCCGTCTGCAAGGCCTTCCTTCGTAAACGGCACTACGCCACGGTGTTTTTCGATCTGGAGAAGGCCTATGATACCGCATGGCGATACTGTATCTGAATTTTGGCGAGATCGTCGATTTCGCGTACGGGTGGGAAGAGCTTTCTTCCTGCTTCAGTGAGGGTCTCAGCACACTCATTGTGCTGAGACCCCCGTAAGGGGTGCGGCGATTTGCCATCCTGGCTGCCGTGCTGACGGGACTCAGCACCCCGTCCGACCCCAGCTTAGCCACTTCTCCTTCCTTCAAAACACTTGTTTCCTTGCTTTTCATGCAACCTCTTCCTCAACCTTCTCTGGTCAGCCTCTAATTTCACAGGGTAGATGCTGACCTTCTGCTCAGCCAACCGTCCCGGATCGGGGCTGAGGGGGGAGGGGACAATGTTTCCTAACCTCTGAGCTCCGGTCTGGGGTGGCTGGTTTTTAACAACCTGCTTCATCCACACCCATACCTTCCTCACATCCCTTTTCCTCTCCTCTTCACATTCTATCAATTTTACGCCGTGTTCAAGGTGGACCCGCCATGCCGATGGACTGCCAGGCCACCAGGCGGGAGGGGTGGTCGCAAATGGCGGCGCCTAGCTCTGCCAGGCCTGTAAGCACCTCTTGCAGTGCGGGAAACTGCGAGAGGTTGATGAGCTATTGCTTCCCGTATGAAAAAGAGGGTCACCATGCCCATGTATGCAAACCAAAAAAAAAACCCCACATCTCTCCCCATTTCCCCTTGTACATCGATGGAGCCGCCCTCGGGCAGCTCCACCGAAAAAATGGAGGTCCCTTCCCTGTGCTTGCGCAGGGGACCCTCAATATTTCTTTAACCGGAGAGGAGGCTTACTCCTCTCCTACGCCTACGGGTGAAGGGGAACTCCCCCTCACCCCCTTCTCTGAAGGTGCTTTCGGGCACCTCCCTGTTTTCAGCGGCAGTCCCTCCTCTTGTTTCTAAGGGGACTGCCAAGAAAGCCAGCAGGCAGCCTATTGCTGACCGCCCCTCGTGTAAGCGGCTCGGTAGGGCAGACCCCCTTAGGGGGGGAGAGGGAAGCCAGGCCCCTTCGGTCGCTTCCCTCAAAAGACCTGCTGGCAAGAATTTTAAACCTTGCCGGGGTCAAGACCTGTGCCTCCCCAAACAAGACTGGTGACGCTGCCAAGGCGACCTGGGAGGGGATGGCCAACTGGAGGCCCCTCCTGTGATAGACATGGACTTTGAGGAAACCCAGCCTCAGACGGTAGGGCCTTCCATAGGGGAGAATCCGGGCTCGGCGCCAAGCACCGAATCCGCCCCTATGCAAGGTCCTTCTCAAATGGCTGGGGCCTGCGAGACAGTACAAGAAGGGAAAGGATCTCCTCTGACCGGTGCCCCTGCGACCACCAGGACCTTCTCCATTTCGGAGAAGGACCTGGCTGAGGCCGGTCCATCTGGCCTAGGGGCTTCTGCCGGCGGAGGTGAGAAGCGGGTTCATTTCCCGCCCTCCTCTCCAAAAAAGAAAAAGAAAAGGACAAGAAAGACTAAAAAGCCTTGGGGCTCCTCTCTATCCGCCGGTGCTGCGGGGACAGATGGGTCTGCTGCCACTTTGGTAGGCGACCAAGCCAAGATCGGCACATCCGGCTCCTCTAACACCCCGGGTGCGGAGCCCCTCATTCAGAGGTTACCTTGCGTTTTCGAGCCCGCTGGCTTCAAACGCTTCCTCGTTATTTGCTCAACTGATGGCACCATGTTGGCCTAGGGCAACATGATCCATCAGAGGAGAGGATTGGCTAGTGCAATTGGTAGAGAGCCGAAGGTGACCCGTTTCTCGGACGGGAGCCTTCTGGCGAATGCGGTGAATCCCGCCGAGGCGGCCAAGATAAGTGCTCTTCGGACACTTCATGGCACCCCGGTGAGTGTGACGCCGCACTCTACCATGAACTTTGTGAAAGGAGTAGTTTATGTGATGGAACTCGTTGACTATTCCATTGAGGACATCACCTTAGAGCTGGCCGACCATGGGGCGGTAAAGGTCGAACGTGTGATGAGAAAACAGGAAGAGGCCTCGAGACCCACCCATACACTCTTCGTCACGTTCGACTGTGACAAGCTCCCTGAGTCGGTGCGTGCAGGTTGGTACCGCTACCGCATGAAGGCATTCGTGCCACTGCCGCGGTGGTGCTATTACTGTCACTGTTTCGGCCATACGAATCGTTCTTGTAGACGTGCAAAGTCGGGGTCACCCGAAGTCTGTGTAAATTGCTCCAAGGCCGCACACCATAAGTCTAAATCGTGTGTGGCCAAGTGTGTCAATTGCGGAGAGCCGCACCTCGCTTCTTCGAAGCAATGTGGTGCATGTCTCCTTGAGAAAGAAATCCTGGCCGTTCAGGCCCAGGATCGACTCTCATTCTGCGAGGCTAAGGACTTGGTCCTGGCGCGCCCGGCTCTGCCTGGGACGTCATATGCCTCAATAGTTAGAAAGGCACCATCTGCTCCTGGCCCATCCAGTCCAACGAGCACGGTTGTTTCCGCGCCCATTCGGAGCCCTTCTGCGGGCTTTACTCAACCCGGGTGCTCCCCTGGTAAAGGTGGCGGCAAAAAGGGTTCATCCCCAGCCCCGGCTAAAACCAGGGTTCCCCCCTCTTCCCCCAGCGTGACCGTTTCCCGTAAGGCGAAACGGCCACGTGCCTCCACCAAGTCGTTAGACTCACTGGAGGCAACACCCCTGAAGTTGGTCGCTAGGCCATCTTCCGGGGTTCCTAAAGCTGTCCCCCGAAAGGAGGACAGCAACAAAGGAGCTTCGGCTCCTTCGCCCACGCCTAGTGGTGGAGCGAGAGGCTCGGAGACGGTGGTTCCTCGAAAAGAGGGCCTCCGAAGCCGCAACGCCCGCCTAAGGTTTCGAGGCGGGGGGAGGAAAAGACTCACATGGCGAGCCCAACCTCCCCCAATAAGTCCTCGAAGACGACAGCGCCTTCAGCGCTTTGTCCTGACAACAGCCCCGGGGTTCTGCCTCCGGGAAGCGTACGGCGATTCCCGTGAGGGTCTTCTGTTCGAGGAGGGCCCCCGCGTCTCCTCCGAGCTAGGCCTGCAGGCCATATTCCTTCAATGGAATTGCCGTGGACTTCGGGCCAACTGGCAGGAGCTGCGGAGGCTCGTCTCGTCCCGTTCCCCGTTAGCTATCTTTATGCAGGAACCCATGCCAGGCGCGTGTTCCCTGCCCGCCCTCCCAGGGTAAAGGGTCTTGCGACCCCACCACCGTGGGATGGCCGGGTTGGGGGATGCGCGGTTTACACCCGGTTTGATGTCTCCGTTCTTCCATTCTCTTTAGATACCTTCTTTCAGGCAGTGGCTGTGCAGCTGCACCTGGATAGGAGGTATACTATCATTTCTGCGTACATTCCACCGTCAGCTGACTTCGACGCGGGGGACTTCCGCCGCGTCGTGGCACGTTTCCTGAGGCCCTTTCTCTTGCTTGGAGATCTGAACGGCAGGCATCCTCTCTGGGGAGATTACTCCATAAATCCCAGGGGAGAAGTCCTTGCCGATATGATCGAAGAGCTTGAGATGGGTGTCCTAAACGTGGATGAGTTTACGCATCACTGTCCGAGAACCGCTTCATTTTCTTGCCTTGACCTATCTTTGTGCTATTTGGATGTACAGCCTGATTTTGATTGGTGGGTGGTCGATAACCTCCATGGTAGGGATCACTTTCCCATTCAATTATCATTTTCAGGGCAACTGCTGCCTGAGAGCCCACCTCGGTGGTGCTTGGTGCTTGGCCTGCATTTCAGGAAATGATTGAATTCTCTATCTCAGTCGAGGAGTTTAGGTCGGTAGATGATGCCGTTGAGTTCTTCTCCGGCAACCTCATCGCCGCGGGCCTGACTACTATTCCTAGAACGTCTGGCCGTTTTGCACGCCGACCACTCCCATGGTGGTCGGCTGAGTGTGAGACGGCCCCAAAACAGAAGCGTTATGCCTACATGCGCTATAAGCGCCGCCCGAACGATTTCACTGTCGCTGAATTTCGTCGGGCTAGGGCTAGGTTCCGGTATATTTCGAAGCACGCCCGCCGCTCTTCTTGGCGGGCATACGTGTCTTCACTTAACGGGAAGACCCATTTAACAGAGGTGTGGAAGCGAGTCAAAAGGATTCGGGGCAAGTTCTCGCAGGACCCCCCTCCCGTTCTCCAGGAGAATGGGACCGCAATCTTGGACCCCGCGTCCGTGGCGGAATCCTTCGCGACCGCTTTTTCTGCATTCTCTAGCCGTGATGCTGCTCCGCCAGCATTCAATGCACGTCGTGATGTCGCGGAAGGCCGCCGGCTGGAATTTACCTCCAGAGGCTGAGAACCCTTCAACGCCAGGTTTACTGTGAGTGAGTTGCGCTCCGCTCTCGCTTCGTGCGGAGACACCGCCCATGGTCTGGATGATGTCCCGTACGACATGCTTCGACACCTGGGTGAGCGAGGCTTGGCCTTTCTGTTAGATTTGTTCAACAGGATCTGGGTGGAGGGTCTTCTCCCATATTCCTGACGAATCGCTACTGTGCTCGCCTTTCGCAAGCCGGGAAGAGATCACTCTACTCCGACCGGTTTCCGCCCAATCTCTATAACCTCTTTCGTGTGCAAGTTGATGGAGAAATTGGTAAATGTTAGACTAGCCTTTTTTTCTGGACAGCGGAGGCCATCTGTCTTATGCACAGTGCAGCTTCCACAAGTTCCACTCCACGTCGGATGCTCTGCTCCGACTGGAAAATGCCGTCTGCGAGGCTTTCCTTCGTAGACAGCACTACGCCACGGTGTTTTTCGATCTAGCCAAGGCCTATGATACCGCATAGCGATACGGTATCATGGACTCTCTCCACACGATGGGGGCGAGGGGACGCCTCCCAGTCTTTATATCTGAATTTTTGCGAGATCGTCGATTCCGCGTACGGGTTGGGGGAGCTCTCTCCGGCCCAAAGGAGCAGGAAGAGGGTGTCCCGCAGGGAAGTGTCCTCAGTGTCGCACTCTTTGCCCTGAGCATCAACGGCATCACCTCGGTGCTGCCGGAAGATGTTCTCGCTACGCTCTACGTGGACGACCTTTCGATCTCTTTTGGAGCGGCCCAGATGCCAACTCTGGAGCGTCGACTCCAACAGGCATTAAACCGCGTCTCTCGTTATGCCGAAGCGCACAGGTTTCGGTTTTCTTTAGCCAAAACTAAGGTGATGCACTTCTGCCGCCATCCACGGCTCCACCCAGACGCAGGCTTGTTTCTTAATGGGGTACGCCTTGAAGTGGTTGAATCGCACCGTTTCCTCGGTCTTGTATTTGACCGACGCCTCACCTGGGAGGCTCATTCTCGGAGCCTTAAGGTCTCTTGTACCCGCGCCATGGATATTCTCCGTTCCGTGACGTTCAGCGCTTGGGGCGATAATAGGGCTACTGCCCTACTTTTTTATCGATCCTTTGTTCGTTCGAAGCTCGACTACGGATGCGACTTTTATGCATCCGCAACGGAGCGTTTATTGCGGAAGGTGGATTCGATCCACCACACCGGCCTTCGCCTTGCGACCGGTGCCTTCCGCACTTCCCCCATTAAGAGCCTGTTGGTCGATGCTGGGGAGATGCCACTAGCTCTGCGCCGCGTACAGTTCATCACTCGCCTGTACCCGCGAGCCCGGCGAATCCCTCAGTCGCCAACAGCTCTATCTGCATCCGCAGCTGATCTCGACGGTGCCTATGCCGCCGTGAGATGTCAGTCATACCCTAAGCCGTTTGGGGTGTAGGGCCAGGAAACTCCTTCGAGAGCTAGGTATAGCTCTCGTGCCGGTGGCGCCCCTGGTTCTGCCCAGGACGCCACCCTGGAGGGTACCACATTTGGCTATTTGTCGCCACGCCTCTGCTCCCAAAGCTTGTACAGCGCCAGGAGTATTGCGTTCGACCTTTTTGGAGCACACCTCGTGTCACGCTGGAACCGTGCCAGTGTATACGGATGGCTCCAAGTCCCAAGAGGGGGTCTACCTCCACGCCGTATCCCTTCTGTTTGAAATCAGCGGGGTTCTGCCAGGCGCTGTCTGTCTTCACGGCCGAGCTGGTGGCAATACACCACTCGGTACGGGACATTACGCGACGTGCCTGGTTCTGAGACCGGATTGTGATGTATAGCGACTCACAAAGCGCCCTGAGTGCTCTCTGAGCATTGGAATCTCCGCATCCCCTGTTTTGGCGAGCCGGGTGGATGTCGAGATTATCTTCTGCTGGGTTCCTGGACATGTAGGAATTGCGGGAAATGAGGGCGCTAAAGAGTCCGCGAGGACTCTGCGACCGGACCAGCGTTTCGCTCTTCCCCACACCGACTACATGGCAGGAATACGGGCAGCTCCTCGCGCTGCTTTGCAAAGAAGATGGGAGACGGTTGAAGGGAACTTAAAGTTGCGTGCCATTGCGCCGCAACTGTTCCCATGAACCTACTCCCTAATGCCGCGAAGGCTTCCGGTTGCTTTCTGTCGTCTCCGAATTGGGCACACTCGCGGGACGCACCGCCATTTGATGGAGCGCTCTACAGCGCCCTACTACCAAGACTACATTGTCCCCCAGACTGTTCGGCACATTATTGTTGAATGTCCCAGTCTGGGCGATCTTCGCGCACGTTACCTGTTCCGGTACCGGGATGGGCGGGGTCGCTACTGCCTGTCCCTTGTACTCGGGATGAGTGCGTGCACATATGTAAATTTTCAAATATTGTTCAGGAAAATCAGATTGAAGCCCTAAATAAAGAATGGAGAGAACTTAATCTTCAAGATAACAATGACATAATTGAAGCTACCAAACCAGAAGATTATTGCTATAAAATTTCTAAGAAAAAATGTTGAGATGAAGCACGTTAGCCTATCATGCTTTATGTTTCAGCTCCTCTCATTGCCACATTCTTCAGCTGCTGCTGATAGAATATTTTTAGTCCTAAATAACATTAAGTCAAGAATAAGTCTAAGCTGCCTATCCCAACAATCAATGCTCTGCTACATTCAAAAGTCTTTTTCATAATGTAAACTGCACAACTTATACACCTGATCCAGAGCTTTGTGCTAAATTAAAGCAAGAACATTGTTATAAAGAGGAACCCGGTGAGGATACAACCATCTAATTATAAAGTATGTACATTAAATATGTGTAAGCCACTTTAAAATAAAGCCAAGTATATTATAAATAATAAATATTATACATTTCAGTTGATTTATTGGCAAAATATAATAAATTAGGAATTTGGTACTTTTATATTGCTAAATCTGGTACTTTCATTAAAATACATTGGGCAAACCTGGTTCAGTTGACTAACAGCCACCATAGATCTAAGTTCTGTGCCCACTTCCTACTCCCAGGCTATGTTAAATGTTGAATAACAATATCATAATAGCTGAATATTAATAGTATTTAATACATTAGTGGTTACTAGTTGACATTATCAAATTAGTCTGATTTGAATTACAATTTTCACATAAACTGTGCATTATTCGCTATTAAAGATCTAAATTCACTTGGTTGTGATGACTAATGATACCAAACTTCCAGCATAAGGCTCTCTATCAGAAGATTAGTTGTTAGCAGATACTATGTAAACTTAGACATAATGTTCCTCTTACATTTATTTGTTTACTATATTCTATTTAGTTTATGTAACAACTACCTTTATTAATTATTATTGAAGTATCAAGTATTATTATTATTACATAGAAGGAATTATGAATCAATATTCAATTTTGTGAAGGAATCAGAATAGTAACTCTAGAACGCATTCCTGTAGATGCCACATGCAGTACTGTTGTCCATTGTCTCACCTTATACCCGCTCGCGGAGATACTGAATGGGAAACAGCTTAATTTCATTGTAAAAGTGTTGTTGCCTTAACATGTGATTCAAGGTAGTAATTTTTACAGGAACTTTCTCTGCAACACTCACATTCAAGGTTCGCGATTGTGATCCAACCACGGGTGAACCTGAAACGGAGGAGGGTTACGATGATGACTATTCGGTAAGATTATTTAATTTTCATGCCAATTGCGCTTCTCTATAAAAATCAAGATGGTCTCACTCATTCGACGGGCTTCGTCCCTCTCCTTACACTGTCCTTTTGAACTACAATGCAACTTATCCCACTCAACTTTCATGTGTAGGCTAACTGTGTGTATTCAAGCCCCTGTTCTCTTATGTCTGCATTTCTCATCATGGTCCCTCAATGACTACAGCATTTATTAATGAATGGAGGCATATTGAAGAGAATTATACACCCTACACCTCTATAGTATCCCTAGTGTATATTTAGGTTATTTATCAAATACACATTTTTATTTTGATTGGCTTGACCATTTCCGAGTGAAAGTAATCTTTTGGTTCCATCAGTCTCTGTCCAGAGTGCTGTGCTCTTTGTATTTTTTTCTTCCTGAAAACTCATTCGGTTTTCAGGCCTTGGTATTTAGGGTTGACAAGGTTTACAGTTGCAGTCTTTAACAAATCTAAGTAAAGTATACATTCCACAAGGCTGCAGAACCCATTACAACCCAAACATCACTCCAGAGGTAGCACACTGTATAATACAAAAAACCTCCCAACAAACTAGAACATACACCTAAAACACCTGGTTCCCAACGTGATCCTAGCCCGCACCAAACTAGTCAACCACTCATGGTTTCATAACAAAATCCCCACAATCTGGCAAAAAAAAACAAAAATATTGCCTTATACTTAGCACCTCTCCACCAAAAAAAAACACACAAACAAAACACCGTAGGGTGGTAGCCTGTGTTACACATGGTACCTGGAGGAGCTGCACGTCATCCCAGTGAGAGTGCAAATTAGGGAAGCCCAGTACTGGGTTGACGTGAACTATGATGCGGCCTGCAAAAGTTGTTGGGGGCGCTTCCTCCTTGCTCCCTCTCAGCGCTACTTTTTCTATTTTTCTATGACTATTTTCTCAACCCTTTGCCAAGGTTTAAAAACGTGACCAGTTACCTCATACCATGTCAGAAGAGAGGCTCTGGACCTCTATAAACAACGCCTGCGCAGGTTCAAGAGAACAGGACTTGAGTCGTCCTGGCGTTGTCTCAATTATTTTTTTCCCAATAGCCCCCTGCCTGTATGTAATGGGCTGACGACCTCATGCGGCCGTTCTCGGGTGCATAAGGCTGTACTACTTATGATAGGAGGGATTTAGTGCATTGTTGACCACCAGGCCAACAAAAAGTCTCTGAGTCTGTCACAGCAGATCTTTGCCATACTGTCGACGATTAGTACAACCGTTGCTAGACAGTGCGAACAACACCATTAATGGCTTTTGTTTATTGGTCATAAGTTCCTTCGGACACTTGATGGCTCGCCGGTGAGTGTGACGACGCAGTCTACCTTGAACTTCGTGAAAGGAGTGGTCTATGCAAGGAAACTTGTGGACTACTCCATAGAAGACACATTAGAGCTGGCCGACCATGGGGGGTTCAAGGGCTAACATCGAAACCCACCCCTACTATCTTTGTCACGTCGACCATGACAGGCTTTATTAGGCGGTGCGTGCTGGTTGGTATTGCTGCCATAGGAAGGAATCGTTCCACTGCTGCAGAGCAGCTACTATTGTCACTGCTTCGGCCATACGAATCGCTCATATAGATGTGTAAAGTCGGGTTAACCCGAAGTCTATGTAGGTTGGTCCAAGTCTGTACACGATAAGTCCCGATCGTGTATGGCCAAGTTGTCAATTGCGGAGAGCTGCACCCATCTTCTTCAAAGCAATGTGGCGTGTATCTCTTGGAGAAGGAAATCATGGCCATTCAGGCCCAGGAACGTCTCTCATTTCCAGAAGCTAAAGACATGGTTCTAGTGCGCCCGGCGCTGCCTGGAACGTCTTATGACTCGAATTTTAAAAAAGTTACCCTCAGCTCCTGGTCCCTTCCGCTCCCTTCAGAACCCTTTTGCGATTTCTATTCACCCTAGTCGCTCCTCTGCTTAGACTGGCGTCACAAATGGTTCACACCCAGCCTCGGCTAAAACGAGGCCTCACCACTCTCCCAGCGTGACCGTTTCCTGTAAGGAGAAACGGCCCCGCGCCTCCACCGAAACGTTAGACTCGCAGGAGGCAACACCCTTGAAGGTGGTCTTGAGGCCTTCTTCCGGGGCTCTTAAAGCTGGCGGCAGAAAGTAGGAAAGCACCAAAGGAGCTTTCGCTCTTAGACACCACCGAAAGCTGGACTGGGTGTCTTGGAGACGGTGGATCCTCCAAAGCAGGAACCCACACCTCCGAAGCCACCCCGCCCTACAAAGGTTTCGATGGGCAGGAAGAAAAAGACGCCAACCTTCCCCGATAAGTCTTCGAAGGCGACAACGCATTCAGCGCCTTGTTCGGCCAACAGGGCCCGGAGTTCAGCCTCCGGAAAGCTTCCGACCATTCCCGTGAGGGTCTTCTCTTCGAAGAGGGACCCCCGCATCTCCTCCGAGCTAGGCCTGGAGGGCATATTCTTTCAATGGAATTGCCGCGGACTCCGGGCTAACTGGAACCACCTGCGGAGGCACGTCTCTTCCACTTCCCCATTAGCTATCATTTTGAAGGAGACCATGCTGGGCGCGTGCTCTCTGCCAACACTCCCATGGTATAGGGGCCGGGCAGGAGGATGCGCCATTTACACCTGCCATGATGTCTCCGTTCTTGTCTTTTCTTTAAATACCTCCTTTCAGCCAGAGCAGTGCAGCTAAACCTGGATAGGAGATATAGTGTTATTTCTTCGTTCATTCCACCGTCAGCCCTTTATACTGTTCGATGACCTTTCAGAAGAAATGAATACAAGTAAAGTATTTTAAATACTTTAGTTAGAATAAAGGTCATAGGGAAAGAATAATGATTTGGTTTTGTTCTTTACAAAAATTAAATTGGGTGAAATAAGAATAAATAAACTTTACCCAGTGCCTTTAATCTGTTAGGATAAAAGGACTTATAGTGATAAGTGAACAATCTGCAATAGTTAAGAAAAAGAAAAACAAAGAATAAGGACAAAATTATAGAAAGAACTATAGAGAAATAGTCAGATCAACTGGGATTAATATTTTTGGGATAACATCCTTTCTGCTTGGTATCGATTCCAATCGGTAGAATAGGGGTAAAGGGGGGGATAACTGAAATATTAATGCTACGGAGCACCACCGCCCCGATGGTGCTCCGCATTTCAGGAAAGGAGCTTAGGTCGATGGATGACGCCGTTGGGTTTTTCTCCCGTGGGCCTGGCTACTATTCCGTTTTGCACGCCGACCGTTCCCGCGGTGGTCAGCTGAGTATGAGACGAACCTCAAACAGAAGCGTTGTCCCTACACTCTCTATAAGCGCCGCCCGAACGATTTCACTGTTGGTGAATTTCGTCGAGTTAGGGCTAGATACCGGTAGATTTCGAAGCACGTCCGCCAATCATCTTGGCAGGCATACATGTCTTCACTTAGCGGGAAGACACCTTTGCAGAGGTGTGGAAGCGAGGCAAAAGGATTCGGTTAAGCTCTCGCAGGAACACCCTCCCGTTCTCCAGGAGAATGGGACCACAATCTGTGGCGGAATCCTTCCCGACCGCATTCTCTAGCCGAGATTCTGCTCCGCCAGCATCGTGATCTCGCGGAAGCACATTACCTCGGAGAGTCGTAGGATCCTTCAAGGACAGGTATTATTGAGTGAGTTGCGCTACCCGGACACCGCCCCTGGTCAGGATGATGTCCCTTATGCTATGCTACGACAACACGGTGAGCGACACATGGCCTTTCTGTTAGATTTTTTAACAGAATCTGGACAGTGTCTATACTCCTGGCGAATAACTACTGTGCTCGCTTTTTGCAAATCGGGGAAAACAACGCTCTTCCCTTGCCGACTTCTGCCCACTATCTCTAAGCTCGTGCGTGTGCAAGTTGCTAGATAAATTGGCAAATGTTAGACTAGCTTTTTCCTGGACAGCGGAGGCCTCCTGTCTTCTGCACAGTGCGGTTTTCGCAAGTTCCATTCCACATCGGATGATCAGCTCCGACTGATAAATGCCGTCTGCAAACTTGCGAAGCCTTCCTTCGTACACTGCTCAAGGTCACGGTGTTTTTCGTTCTCGAGAAGGCCTATGATACCACATGGAGACTCTCCCCACGATAGGGGAGAGGGGCTGCATGACAATCTTTATTTCTGCGTACGGTTTGGGAGATCCCTCTCTGACCCAATGGAGCAGGGAAGTGTCCTCAGTGTTGCACTTCGCCCTGAGTATCAGCGGTATCACCTCGGTGCTGCCGGAAGATGTTCTCGCTACGCTCTACGTGGACGACCTTTTGATCTCTTTGGAGCCGCCCAGACGTCGACTCCAACACGGATTGAATCTTATCACGTTATGCTGAAGCGCACAAGCTTCGGTTTTCCTTGGCTAAGGTGATGCACTTCTGCCGCTATCCATGGCTCCACTCCAACTCGCACCAGCTCTTAAAGGGGTTCATTTGGAATTGGTGGACTCGCACCGTTTCCTTGGTCTTGTTTTCGACCGACCCCTCATCTGTAAAGCTCATAAGCGCATCCTTAGAATTTCTTGTACTCGCACCATTGACATTCTTCGTTCGGTTATGTTCAGCACCTGGGTGCTCATAAGTCTACCTCCCTGCTTTTCTAACGATCCTTTGTTTGTTCGAAGCTTAACTACAGATGCAAGGTTTATGCATCGGTAGCCGAGCGTGTATTGCGGAAGGTGACTCGATCCACCACACCGGTCTCTGCCTGGCGACCGGTGCCTTCCGCACGTTCCCCATTGAGAGTCTACTTGTGGCTGCTCGGGAGATGCCTGTACTTTCGAGCCCGGCGCCTCTCTCAGTCCCCAACGTCTCTCACTACATCCGCAGCCGATCTCGTCAGTACCTTTGCCGCATAGATACGCCATTCATACCTTAAGCCCTTTGGATTTAGAGCTCGGAAACTCGTTCGACAGCTCAGTGTAACTCTCAGGACGGTGCCGCCTCTGGTTCTGCCCAGGACCCCTTCCTGGAGGGTACCACCTGTCTATTTGTCGCCACTCCTCTGCTCCCAAAGCTTCCACAGTAGCGAGAGTATTACGTTCAGCCTTTTTGTTGCACACTTCGTGACACGCTGGAGCCGTTCCAGTGTATACATATGACTCCCATTACTCGGGAGGGGGGTCGGATTTCACGTATTCCCTCTGTTTGAAGTCAGTGAGACTGTACCAAATACTGCGCCTATCTTCAATGCCGAGCTGGTTGCAATACACCGTTCGATATTCGAGAGAATGCTTCGTGCCCGGTTCGGATACGATTGTGATCTGTAGCGACTCACAAAGCTCCCTTAATTCTCTTGGCGCATTGGAATCTTCACATCCCGTGGTTCCTAGACACTTGTGAATTGGTAGGTAATGAGCGCACCGATGTGGCCGCCAAATAGTCCGCGAGGACTATTTGGCGCCCTTACTTCGATGACTACAGGGCAGTCCTCCGGGCTCCTTAGCAAAGAAGATGTAAGACGGACGAGGGAAACTTAAAGTTTCGTGCTATTGCGCCGTGATTGTTTCCATGATCCTACCTCCCAATGCCGCAATGACTTCAGGTCGCTTTTGTCGTCTTCGAACTTGGCACACTCGCATGCCGCATTTCCATTTGATGGAGCGCTCGCCTGCGCCTTATTGTGACGACTGCGTTGTCCCCCAGACTGCTCAGTACATTCCTGTTAAATGTCCCAGTCTGGGTGATCTTGGCGCACGTTACCTGTCTCGGTACCGGGACGAGCAGGATTGCTACCGTTTGCCCCTTGTACTAAGGATGAGTTCGTGTACACAGACGTGTGGACTATTTGACTTTTTGGAGGAGGCTGGCCTCATTAATTTTATTTCATGTGCTTCCTTCTTTTTGGCGTCTTGTTTTTTTTTGGGGGGGGGGTATCATTTGCTCGTTTGTTTGTTTTTTTAATCTTGCCTAGCAGCATTCGACCCCACAAACCTTGCACAAACACTAAACTCACTCCATCACATAACTCAGGGTCCTATGGACCCCTTTGGGATATGGTGACGTTCCTAGAGCTTCTCCCGCTTCATAAGACATGTAGGGATGCCTCAAAGTATGTTGTAATGAGGCTTTACCGTTTGTTTTAGTGTGCTCTTTGCCACCGAAGGGCGTTTGTTTTTGGAATCATCTCTGTAGGAAGCGAACCTACAGTTAAGCACGAACTCCGAACCACGGATCGTTAAAGCAAAGTCAGACGCCCCAAACTCGACCCGAATTTTGTCTCCTTCCGGCCGCTACCCACATCCGATGGGCTTAACTTTGCTCAACTAGGCACTTTTTTTGCTATGCCGTAAATTGATTAGACACGATTTATGCAGCTTAGTGTGTTCCATCACTATCAAAAGCCGACGGTCGAGTAACTTTGTTCTTTATTAAGCATAAAAAGATGGATCACGGTGACTCGTTGCGCCCCAGGCCCACTTTGTACGACATTAATGATGGTTATGATTTTCTCTAGTTGGAGGATATTGAGATCACCGTTGCGGACCATGTTCAAAAGGTAGCTCGCAGTAACTTTGGGGCTGCGTGGGAAGAACTGGGGCCTAGCAATGAGTTAGAATACACCTTCGCCCTTACTTCGATGAACACCCTAGATGAGGCTGTGACCCAAGTGACCCAATTTTTGGGCATGTACCCTTGCGACCGCTCGGACAGAATACCCGAAGGAAAAAGTTCTCACACACTCTATTTAGCTGGTGAGTAAGTGTTGTGGAAACCCTGAAACAAGGACGTGAAGTTTTTGAAATTATATTCAATTTGATTTCATCCAGACTAAATGAGAAGAGAATTTTTTATTTAATGGGGCTATGTCCATCATTTATACTATTTTCGACTTTTCTCCAGGGGACTACCGAGGTGGATGTTCCGTTCTGGTACTTGCGAAATTGGCGCTCTCTGAAGGGGTCACTATGCAGTTGACTGTTCGGTCCGAGAGTCCAGAGGTATCCGAGGTCATTGCTTCGGCAGTTGGTTAATTGCTCTCGCCTGCAAACGAGTTTGCCGGAAAATTCCGTTTTTCTTATTTGAGATATCTTTCAGATTTTGTTATAATGTAATTTATATAAATTATCCATAGTTACTGGTGTATTAAAAATAATATTTGCCTTGTTTCTTTGTTTTATGCCAAAAGGAAGGTTAAATAATACTTTAATTCCACTCCTTTATGCCCATCATTCTGTCCACGAAGAAAGCCCTTTACAGTGATAGGGTGCTATATACTGTAGCATCTCGTCCAACGCCTTCTCCGCCCGAAGAGACTTTTTGGTGGGTTCCCTAGGGAGGGCTCCTGTCTTTTCGTTGGAGAGGGGACTTGAACCTCACTATTGCGTAGGCTGCGAACTGGACTTTTATCCGCCCCTTTCCTCCTCTTCTCTTCGTTATTTTCAATTTATTACTTTGCTTAATTATACATCATTTAAGTCATTTTGCTCTTTCTCACTTGTTCCTTCTTTCCGCTACCTCACCGCAACTCCCCGTGTACCCCGTCTGGAAATTGACCCTCCCTCCTCAGTTGCGACTTGAGGTGGCAACACACTTCTTGCCGGGGTGGTTTGGTGGCAAACGGGAGCCCTAGTCAATCGAGGGACTTGTCCTAAGGTGGGCTAAAGGCATGATCCGGGTCCTGACGCGCCATTGGTTCTGTGCTATCGTCACACCTCTTGTTATTACCGGAGAAGACCAGATGTGGTATTACTGGGACTGCTGAGAAATTATCCCTTTCCTCGCCAGCATAGTGCCTTCCCATGTAGGGTAGTGAGTCCACCTGATAAGTAAAAATCTATATAGTTCATTTATAAAAGCTTTAACATTCATTCCCAGAAAGTTCCATTTTCTGGTCCTCGCGTTACTGGAGCTTATTCTAGTCTCAACTCCATATACGTCGATCCGTTCTCAAGTAAGGTGGATCCTAATCTAGATTATCACTGGTTTCCCCCTCGGAATTGGATGTTTTTTAAGTTAGTAAAGATTTCGATAAGCGTCCGACTAACCACGTCGTCCCGTAATGGTACTAACATTTGTGATGGTGTTCTCTCGCAACCTGCATGATAAAATCAAAACTATTGAGTTTCTTCCCCCGTCACTATCCTGCCACCCTACATTTAATTCGGTATATGTTCTCATAAGCTTAAAGACTACGACCGCATCAGAAGGCTATATTTTAAGCTTGGAGATACGCTATTCCTAACTTTTGACTTGTTGCAGTTGCCTACTCATGTGGAGGTGAGATACCTTTGCATTTGTCGATACGTCATTAATCCACACGGTGCTCCAAATGTCAGACTTTTGGCCATGTGAGCCAGAGTTGTCTCCATGAATGTTTTCGCGTCTATTGCGCCCCCCCCCCCTTCCTTATGCTACCTTGCCACTACCCAAAAATGTGCACCAACTGTAAAGAGGCTCAGTGCCCCGTTTTATTGTGCCGTCTTACTCTGAAAAAAAGGTACTATCAGTCGCGAGACATTTTTCTCAGACGTGCCCCTTAGGAACACTTCCTCTTCTCCCGTAATATTGAACATTTGACGCCTAATGTTCTGTTGGTGATGCTTTTCTCTTTCCAATATAAATTAGCGCGGCCCATTTGTCAGCGATACCTCCAAATGACCCAGAAACAAATATGAGTAAACTTGGAATAATTGTCTAGGGACGCGTCAAGGTCAGAAACCAGCTGATGCTACTCGCATGCATTCATTCCGCAAATGCAAAGGTTTGCCTCTCTTTTCCTCCTGTTGCGAAAATTCGTCCCTGGATGAGGGATAGCATGCTATATTTGGCACTTGGATGAGCTATATCTGCTCTCGGCCTGAGTGCTACTAAGGAAGACCTGGATTAACTTGAACAAACTAACGGGGTCTAGCAGTTATTGGCGCGCTTTCTCAGCGCTACCTTTTTTTTTGTTTTTTATTCTGCGACTATCCCCATCAACCTTTTTGTCTACCTACACTTGGTACCGGAACACCGAACCTAATTCTGCCCCTTTACAAGGACCTTCTGGCAGCATGGACCCTCGAGGACTCGCAAGGAAAGGAGAAAATGCCTCCGCATAGTGCACCCTTGATGGCCAAGATCTCCAAATCGGAGACATCTGGCCGAGGCTAGTCCATCCAGCTAAGAGAAAAGTCGCAAGTGCGCTGAGGGGAGCCGCTATTAGGCCGGGGCCCCTCATTTAGAGTTCCCTGGCTTTTTTGAGGCCACTGACTTTAAGCGCTTTATAGTTATTCTTTGCACTGATGGCAGCAAGTTGGCCAAAAACCACATCCCCCATCAAAGCAGAACTTTAGCTAGTTTGAATGGTAGAAAGCCGAATGTGACCCGTTTCTCGGACGGGAGACTTGGCGAATGCGGATACCCTTCCGAGCTGGCCATGATTAGTGCATTCGGACACTTTACGGCACGCCGGTGAGCGTACGCCGCACTCTACCCTGAAAGAAGGGGTTTATACGAGCTAACTCGTAGGCTACTTAAAAGACACCACCGAAGAGTTGGCTGGCCAAGGAGCAGTCAAGGTCAAGCGTGTGATGAGAAAACGGAGGGAGGATTTACTTGAGACCCATCCCTACACTCTTCGTAACATTTAATTGTGACAGGCTCCGTGAGTCGGTGCATACCAGTTAGTATCATCGCCGGTCAGGTGCTACTACCGCTTCGGTCATACCATATAGACTAGGGTGATGACTTTTTTTACCTCGTATTCCTGTGAAATAATTTTATGAGCTTTAATTAAAGATTATATAAAATCTTACTTTCAAGGTGATTTGATAAAATTAAACACGCACAAAATGATTTTAAAAATTTTATTTGTCAGCTTTTTTGTCCAGTGTTTGAAGTCACTAGCAGCATATAGAAGATTGAACACAAGCTTATGAGTCACATATATATAACATTATATAGGGTTATCAAACACACAAGGAAGTAAATTAATTACAATAATGTCATTGGACAGGATGAATCTCAGTGATAGGTTGTCCTTGTTTGCAGCAGGACCCGTGCAAGTCTTACATAACTTTGACAGCACGCTTACAGCACTGGTTGCTTCGGGCAATATTGATTGGGAATTCATCTGTTTTCCAGTGGGTTTTCAAGCATTTGAGACCTGTTTGGTATTCATTCAGAGCTGCAGATAGTTCATAAAAATCTTCAGCGCGGAACAAGTGGGTGCTGAACCAATTGTCAGCCCATGAGTAAGAAATGAATGAACAGATTTTACGCAGCCTGCTCCGGGTGTCGGGCATCAGAATGAACGCAAGAAGGGCTAGAATGGCACGAGAGTTCCAACGTGCATTGCTGATGTTTGGGATCTTTTGAAACTTTACAAAGGGGATCTCATTCATCTCAGTGAAGTGACGGAAGACACGCGTGAGGTGATAGAGAAACTTCATGTCGTCTCTCCAGCCGCCTGTTTCCTTAATCTCAGTTTTACCGTTGCTGAAGGCTGCTTTCAATTTATCATAATTGCTCATCAAATCCTGCACAAAGAAGTACTCTATGTTTAGTGATTTAGTCGACCCATGGAGCTCATCGTCCATGACAACGCGAAGAATCCAATCCAGGACATGGTGCTGGCAACTGATGAACTTGGGTTTGGGGTGACCTTTATCTTCGAACACTTGCTGCAGTTGAACAATAACACCTATCTTTTTGCCGGTATTCACGCTTGTTGTGTCGGCGACAAGCATAACAATTGATCCCCGCAGGTTGAACTTCTCTAACACACCCTGGAGCCCTTTTGCAATTGTTACAGCTTTCCCATCCTTCAATTTGAGCGCAGCCAACTTTATTTCTTTCGCTTCATTCTTGAGGACCACGACCTGATATTCAAAGTCCTCAATGCGTTTGCCGTCAAAGTGTAAGCTCTACTTTTCCAAATGAAGCGTGCTCACCAAGTGCTTCTTCTCCTGAGCAGCTCTCGTGTAGATAGCCTTGTGGATTGCTGACTGACATGGGGTTGGGATTTCAATGCCCTCACCAGAAAGCTGGCGACATACCTTTGCTGCTCTGTGGGACGACAGTTTTGAGATTGTAGCAAGGAGTCTTGCTAAACCTGTTGGGTTATGCTTCCTTTTCCTCGTTGATGCTGCATTCTCATCATCCCAAGAACTGTCTTCGCTGTTATTGGATGAGTCCGTGCTAGTTTCGGAACAATTAGGTGGTGCTGAGCTGGAAAGTGGGGACACAGTCGCTTCCATTGCCTTCTTTCGCTTGGATGGGTGGGTGGTCTTGGCACTAGCAAGTTTACCAGTGGAATAACCAACCTGGCCTTTGGTCAAAATTTGCTGTTTATAGAGGTTCTCATCTTTGCACAACCAGTTGCCTTTTCACCTTAGTCACGTCAAACAGTTCTTCAAAGAATTAAAGTTTTGTTTCTTTCTGCAGTACCCATAGTCTTTCAGAAGGTTTTCTAGTTTTGCACAAATGGCTTGATCAGATACATGCAGGAAGTTCAATGTTTTGCTCCATAGGGCTTTTAGCTCCACCTCAATTAGGCCAATCCTCTCCCTCCGTTCTTTGGCGGTGGATTCAAGAAATTTGAAGCGTCCAACCACATAGATTTTCAGGGGCATGTGACTCCGTTCACTTAAGGGTGCTTCATAAACTGCCACGTTGCTTGCCTCTTCTTGATGGTGTTTGAAACTGGACTAAGTTATTTGTCCAGGTTTTCTTGTTCTTCTCCGGGTTAAAAAAGCTCTTCTTGAACGACATGTTTTGTACTCAGCAACTGAAATAGAAAATAAACTTAAATATTAAATAGGTAACAAATTAAAGAAACTGTTATTGAGCTTTTATATATTTTATTAAAAAACAAGCAAATTACAATTATAAAAAATAAGAGAGAAGACAGACACTAATAAAATATTATATGCTATTATATTATATAATTAGTGAGAGAGTTAAATGTAGCTTACCAAATAATACCAGGATCTCTTTACAATAAACGCTGGCGAATACACAACAATTATAAGAAGGCAATAATAATATCAACACCGTTAAAACTGAACTAGTAACTACCCGCTTTAAACATCTCGCTTATATACCGCACGCGAAATGGCTGAAGAAAATTCTGGAACTCTACAGAAATCGCCCAAGCGATGACCTGATGATTTTCTGGAAAATTTTATATAATTCTATGGTACATAAATTATTGCACAAATCTGTTTGATGACTTATATATTTAATATAAATATTTTTAAGACATATAAAATGCTAAAATGGCCTATATTACATTTCAAAGTGGTTTGTGCGTGACCTTTTTCAATATTTCAATGGAATAAAAGTAATTTTTGTCATTAATAGGCAAAAGTTCATTCATTCGTGCTACAGGAAATAATTTTTTAGAAAAAAAGTCAAAAAGTCATCACCCTAATGCAGACGGGCAAGTCGGGTTTACCCGACTGTATGGTTAAGTGTGTCAATTGCGAAGAACCCCTCCTTGCTTTCTCAAAGCAATGTGGTGCGTATCTCCCTGAGAAGGAAGACCTGTTTGTTGTTCATGGTTTCATGGTGAGGAACGTCTCCTTTTGAGGTTAAGGGGTTTGTCCTGGGGCGTCTTGTACCTCAACAATAAAAAAGGCACTCTCGTCTCATGGCTTTATCAAGCATACGAGCACGGTCGCTTCCGCACCTATCCAAAACTCTTATACGGGTTCTACCTACCCCAGGCGCTCTCCTGATAGAACTGGCGGCACAAAGGGTTTCACACCCTGCTTCTTTCCTGTAAGAGCTACGGCAATGTCTTTTCTTGAACGCCGAGCTGACGCGACTCTGCTCCCTGCCCGGCCACAGCTAAGCCTGCCTCTCCTTTCGCTAATCCCTGCATCGTCTTTTTGTAACTACTCTCTTCACACCGTCCCAGTCCTTCCATCCATCTTTTTTACTTCATGTCATTTTCGTCGGCCCGTTCTTCTACTGCCCATGGACTCCCCTCGATCAGCTAGCGACACAAAAGACCTGTAGATGAAGTACTCCTACGACCACAATGTTGGGCGTAGTAACAGTAACCGTTCTTAAGCCAATTACCAAGCTGGATCTGTCATCCCAACCTACCTACGACCGCACCTGTAGTATTTGGTCGAGGTTTTCCAAGGGATGGTGGACAAGTCATATCACATCCCACCTAGTGACACCTCGTAAGGGGCGCGGCGATTTGCCTTCCTGGTCTCCGTGCTGACGGGACTCAGCGCCCCGTCTGGCCCTAGCTTAGCCTCTTCTTCTTTCTGCCACCCTATTCTCTTACCTTACTTTTGCATACAATCTCTACTACAACTTTCTCTAGTCAGCCTCTAGTTTCACAGGATAGATGCCGACCAACTTTTTCTCATCCAACTATCCTAGATCGGGGCTGAGGGGAGAGGGGACAAGGCCGCCCTCACCTCTGAGCTCCGGTTCTCGGAGCTGAGTTTTTTAACAACTTGCTTAACCCTCGCCCTCATCTTCTTCACACCTCTTTTTTCTCTTCTTTTCATAGTCTATCGATTTTACGCCGCGCCTAAGGTGGAGCCGACGTGTTTCACTCCACGTCGGATGCTCTGTTCCGACTGGAAAATGCTGTCTACGAGGCCTTCCTTCGTAGATAACACTACGCCACGATGTTCTACGACCTGGAGAAGCCCTGCAATACCGCATGGCGATACGGTATCATGGAGACTCTCCACACGAAGGGGGCAAGGGGACGCCTCCCAATGTTTATATCTGAAATTTTGCGAGATCGTCGATACGGGTGGGGGGGGGGGAGTCCTCTCCGACCCAATGTAGCAAAAAGAGGTTGTACCGCTTGGAAATGTCATCATTGTCACACTCTTTGCCCTGAGCATCAACGGCATCAGCTCGCTGCTGCCGGAAGATATTCTCGCTACGCTCTACTTGAACGACCTTTCGATCTCTTTCGGCGCGGCCCAGATGCCAACTCTGGAGCGTCGAATCCAACAGGCATTGAGCCATGTCTCTCCCTATGCTGAAGCGCACATGCTTCAGTTTTCCTTGGCCAAGACTAAGGTGGTGCATTGCTTCCGCCATCCACGGCTCCTTCTTAACTCAGACTTGTTTCTAAATGGGGTGCACATGGAAGTGTTGGATTCGCACCGTTTCTTTGGTCTTGTATTTGACCGACGTCTCACCTGGGAGGCTCATATTCGCACCCTTAGGTTCTTTTGCACCCACGCAATGGATATTCTTCGTTCCGTAACGTTCAGCACCTGGCTGCTGATAGGGATACTGCCTTACATTTGTATCGATCCTTTGTTCGTTCGAAGCTCGACGACGGATGTGAGTTTTATGCATCCCCAGTCGAGCGTTTATTGTTGAAGGTGGACTTTATCCACCACACCGTCCTTCGCCTGGCGCCCGGTGCCTTCCTCACTTCCCCCTTTAAGAGCCTAGGTCTTGATGCTGCGGAGATACCACACCGGCCTTTGCCTGTCGCCTGGTGCCTTCCTCACTTACCCCTTTAAGAGCCTAGGTTTTGATGCTGGGGAGATGCCACTCGCTCTGCGCCGTGCACAGTGCATTATTTCCCTGTCTGCGTGATCCCGGCGCCTCCCTCAGTCGCTAACAGCTCTCAGTGTATCAGCATCTGATCTTGACGGTGCCTATGCCCGCCGAGAGACGCCAGTCATTCTCTAAGTCCTTTAGGTGTAGGACTAGAAAACTCCTTCGAGAGATCGATATAGTTCTTGGGCCGGTGGTGCACCTGGTTCTGCCCAAGGCGCCACCCTGGAGGGTACCACCTTTGACTATTCGCCACACCTCTGCTCACAACGCTTCTACAGCGCCGGGAGTATTGCGTTCTGCCTTTTTGGAGCACACTTCATGTAACGCGTGAGCCGTGCTGGTGTATACAAATTGCTCTTATTCCCAAAAGGGGGGGTCGATCTCCACGCCGTATCTCTTCTGTTTGAAGTCAGTGGGGCTCTGCCAGGCGTTGTTTCTGTCTTCACGGTCGAGCTGGTCGCAATACACCGCTCGGTACGTGAGATAACGCGACGTGCTCGGTTCGGAGAGTGGGTTGTGATTTATAGCGATTCACAAAGCGCCCTGACTTCTCCTAGGGCATTGGAATCTCCGCATCCCCTGGTTCGCGATATCCGTGACACCACAGTTTTGGCAAGCCGGGCTGATGTCGAGATTATCATCTGCTTGGTTCCTGGACATGTAGGAATTGCGGGGAATGAGCGCGCCAAAGAGTCCGTGAGGACTGGGCGATCAGATCAGTGTTTCGCTCTTCCTTACACCGACTACATGGCAGGAATACGGGCTGCTTGGAAAAGATGGGATACGGTCGAGGGGAAATTAAAGTTACGTGCCATTGCGCCGCGAATGTTCCCATGGTCTTAGCTTGCTTCCTGTCCTCTCCAAATTGGACACACTCACGGGACGCACCGCCATTGGATGGATGGATCGCGCGCCTCCGCTATATTATGACGACTGCGTTGTCCTTCAGACTGTTCGGTACATTCTTGTTGAATATCCCAGTCTGGGTGATCTACGCGCACATTGCCTGTACCAGGATGAGTGGGGTCGCTACCGCTGCTTGTCCCTTGTAATCAGGACGGGGTCGTGTACACTGACTTGTATTCTATACGACTTTTCGGAGGAGGCTGGCCTCTTCCACTTTATTTGACTGTTTGTTGTGAGTCGCATGTTCCTGTTCCGGCGGAAGGCGGGCCTACGCCCGAGCGCGCCTCCATTTCGCCTTTCTGCTTCTTTTTTGTTAGCCTTTGTCATTTTTCATCGTTGTTATTTGTTTTTCTTTTTAGTATTGCCTAGTAATAGGCTGTATTGAGTACGTCGATTTATGCCCACGTAGGCATAAGTAGGCATATATCCGTTGTCACCGCCAAATCTCAAAGTTCCTTCCCATCCTGAAATATGTAACTCCACCCGAAACCATAAAGCCACACACTTACCTTTTTACAACACGCATCTACATAATACTGGAAAAATGTACGTCCTTCCCGGAAGTTATCCCACTATCCTCCATAAAAAACAAATGATCTACAGGTATGTACACCAACAACATCCCGGTCAAACTTGACCATTCAATTGTAGCACAAGTGTTCAGAGAATATCGAGGCTAGCACTGAACAGAAATTTATATCTACACCGATGGCTCAAAGTCAGCAGAGGTTGTCGTTTGTGCAGTAATCCTTCCAGACAAAACCAAGGCAGCACACCTGCCAACACTTGCTTCAGTTCTTTCAGCCGAATTGACAGGATTACGCATAGCCGTGAAAGCCATCTCCCAGGCTAATCCAATTAACTACACAATTTTTACTGATTCATCTAGTTCATTACTCTTCCTCAAAAATATATCTAACATACACCCACTAGAATATAACCGGGTAGAATTTTCATACCACGTGGGCATTAGTATCAAAGAAACAGAGGATAAGACAGCTAAAGAAGTAATTAGAAAGCTTGAAGCCACTCCTAAATCAATCCACTATATCAACCTGGCCAATAAAATCACATTCACAATGTGAAAAACAGCATGGCGGACAAACGGCCAACCACATCTACGAAGCATCCAAAAAGACCCGAACAACTGGTCAACAGCACTATGATGAGACAGGAAAGAAGAAATAAGAGTAGGAGGAATACGCATATGCCATACGAAGCTTACTCACAGCCTCTACTTCAACACCCTTCCTCCCAATGCAACGCCTGCAAGAGAAGAATATCGAGTGAACACTTACAAATCGATGCCAACTTTATAGTTGGCACATAAGAGAGTACTTAGAAGCAACCCCAACAATAGTGTCAATACTTTAATATAACAAAATAAAAGTAACTCAATTCATAAAATACCTTAAAGCAACCAAACTTTTTTAAAAAATATAACAACCAAATCGACACACAAGCAGCGTAAAATATCTTAAACGGGTGCACCTCTCCTTTAAGGGCAAGGCTTTCCTAGCCAACCTCATCCAGGATGTCGTGGAGCGCACCCAAAGGAGTGCCCGGCCCATTGGGAAGGCGGACTTACGCCAGTACGCCCGAGTCACTCCCCAAACAACTTTCTCGGAGGTTGTCAAAAATGGTGCCTCCGCGACAACCAAGAAGTCAGGAAACGGAAGAGTATAGGGGGTCCTACATTAGGGGACTCCCTGAAAGTTCTTCTGTTCAATGCGAGGTCCATCAGGAACAAGTTTCCTGAGCTTCGTTGCCTCGTAGCGACGGAAGAACCCGAAATGGTAGCCATAACAGAATTGTGGTTAAAAACATCAAACCGAGACTTTGAAGGCGAATTCACGGTTCCTGGCTACCAACTCTTCCACAAAGATAGGCCAGACAGAGAGGGTGGCGGTGTAATGTTGTATGTCAAGGATACAATCAAATCTACGAACTCCAACATTATATCCGATCACGAGCTTCTAGGCGTTGACCTAGAGATAGGTCCTGTCAGATACAGGACCCTGGTGCTTTACAGACCCCCTTCCCAACCCGTTGAGAAGGACAGGGAACTGTACCAGCTGCTGGGTGAGCTTGTTCAAGGCAGAGTGTGCATCGTTATGGGCGACTTCAACAGACAAGTTGACTGGGAAACCAGAGCAGCCTGTGGCGAGACCGCGTTACTCCTGGAGTTCGCCAACAACGAGTTCCTCACTCAATGGGTCAGAGAACCGACGAGAGGAGACAATATCCTCGACTTGGTCTTCACCTCTGAGGATGATATTGTTGAGGATCTCTCTGTAGGCGAAGAGCTCGGTGGCAGTGATCACCATCTAATTAGATTTACCGTCAAGATCCCGAAGGTAAGGTCTGTTGCCAGTCAATCAAGGAAACTTGACTTGAGAAGAGCAGACTTTGCGAACCTTCGTGCTGGGCTGACTGATGTAAGGCTAGCGGTATGCGAAGATGTTGAGGATTCGTGGAACAATTTCAAAAATAAGTTCATGAGTCTTCAATCAAGTTGCATCCATCTGAAATGCATCCATCGTTCTTCTGTTCAACCAAAGTGGTTTAATCGAGAAATCGGCCAACTGCTTAGGGAGAAGAGAAATGCGTACCGGCGATCGAAGATCTCGGGTGCCTTTGACGAGTACTGGAGGCTAGCCAGAAGAGTGAAGTCCAGCATAAGGGCGGCTAAGCGGTCTGAGGAACTCCGAGTGGCGAGACTCTGCAAGGTGAATCCCAAGGAGTTCTTCGGCTATGTAAATAGCCGTAAACCAATCCATCGTAGAATTGGGCCCTTAGTGGACGAGGAGGGTGCATTAACTCAGTCAGATGCAGAAAATAGTAGCCTGCTCAATGACTACTTCTCTTTAGTGTTTACTAAAGAGTGTGGTCCAATCCTCCAGCCCACGGATTCCTACTCGGGGGAAAAGCTGGAGGCAATGGACTTCACCGAAGGAGAAATAAAGAAAAAGATCGCTGACCTAAAGAAGAATAAGTCCCCCGGACCGGACGGGTTTCTATCCAAGGTGTTGAAGGAAGTGTGCGATGAAGTATCACGACATCTGTGCGCTATCTTTAACATGTCAATCCGGACCGGATGCGTCCCTAGAGACTGGCGTGAGGCGGAGGTAACTCCGATCTTCAAGAAAGGAGACCCCAGCCATCCGTCAAACTACCGACCCATCAGTTTGACTTCGATAGTCGGTAAACTCATGGAAAGCATGATAGTGGACAAGATAACGTCTTATTTAGAGTCAAACCTGCTACTGAAGAGTTCCTAGCACGGCTTCCGAAGGCAATGGTCATGCCTGACGAACTTTGTGGAATTCTTCCACTTCGTGTTCAGTGAACATGATCGAGACAAGGCGGCGGATGTTGTGTACCTTAACTTCCAAAAGGCCTTTGATAAGGTACCACACCGCCGCCTTCTCCATAAAGTGCGTGCGCAGGGCATAGGCGGCAAGGTAGCAGGTTGGATAGAGAGCTGCCTAAGTGACAGACGGCAACGCGTAGTGGTGAATGGTCGGGCCTCTGAATGGGCGCCCGTATCTAGCGGTGTCTCTCAAGGTTCCGTCCTGGGACCACTACTGTTTATTATCTATGTCAACGACATAGACAGAGACACGGTTGCCAAAATCTCCAAATTTGCCGACGACACCAAGCTTGGTATCAATGTGGTAAAGGAGGGAAACACTGCCAGCCTCCAAGAGGACCTTCAAAGGATTGGGGAGTGGTCGGACACGTGCAAATGTCTTTCAACGTGAACAAATGCAAAGTAATGCATATCGGCCACCGAAACCCCAAATCTCAGTACTTCCTTAAGGGAACTGCCCTTGAATCGAGGGACACTTAGAAGGACTTGGGTGTTACTATCACTAGCGACCTCAAGTTCTCGAAACACTGCATCGAGGCAGAGAAGAAAGCCCAAAGGATGTTAGGCTACATAAAGCGCCAGTCTAGATACCGTAATTAGGAGATAGTACTTTGTCTGTACAATTCCCTCGTTCGGCCGCACCTGGAGTATGCCTTACAATTTTTGAGTCCTTCGTTTCGAAAGGACATCGCAAGGTTGGAACGCGTCCAAGCTAGGGCAACCAAACTGATTCCCTCTATCCGACATAAAAGTTATGAGGATAGACTGAGGGAATTAGATCTGTTCTCGCTGGAAACCCGTAGACTGCGTGGTCAGCTCATTGAAGTTTTCAAAATACTTCGAGGGTTCAACAATGTTGACTACCGGGATATTTTCACACTGAGTGAGAACAGAACGCGCAATCACGGCTTCAAACTTGAACTGAAGCGTTACAACCGCAATCTGTATGGAATTTTTTCCCTTACAGTATTTGCGGTAAGTGGAACGCACTTCCAGTGAATCTGTTGACCAGTTCAAGTCAAGACTAGACAAAGTCTTGAAAAGTGGCCGTTTAGGGACGCAAAAAAATTGAGCAGCCATGTGCCTACTTGATTGCTAGTCCAAATGTACCCTCTTTGAATGGACCGTAAGGTCTCCTAGGGTACTTTCTTTCCTTGTAACTCCTTGTAACTCCTTCAAGATTTAGATTAGAACTGCCAATGCTTAGATCTATATTTTTTTATCTCAATCATCACCACACCATTCATCCACGCTTCAATCACCCGTGCATAATCATCTCACCACTCACATCACCCAGCCACTGAACTTTAAATTACTTTTAACCTAGATTGACCCACACAAAAAACAAAGAATCAAGCTGGGATAAACCAGTAAAAGGGTGAACGTTGGCTCTAAACTCAAAGAAACAAACGAACCCAGGCTCGGATAAAACCAACCCCCTTCTCTCGCCTGGCCGTTTCCCATAGGGCGAACGTCCGCGTGCCTCCACCTAGTTGTTTGACTCACAGGAGGTAAGGCAACCCCTCGTTCCAAGATGGTCGCAAGAACGTCTTTGGGAACGCCTAAAGGCTTTGCCCTAAAAAAGGACAGTGTAGTTCTGCCTCCGGAAGCGTGGGCCATTCCCATTAGTGTCTTTTCTTCGAAGGTGGTCCCGCATCTCGTCCAAGAAGGCCCTAGAGATCCTAGTTCTCTTTTCGAAAACTGGATAGAGATACCTCTACCCCAGCTGGTTTCCGCCCAATTTCTTTAATAGAGAAATTGGAGGAAGTTAGATTAGTCTTTTTTCCTGGACCCTGTAGCATCTGTCTTAGGCACAGTGCAACTTCAAGTTCTACTTCAAGTCGGATGCTCTGCTCCGACTGTACGACACGGTAATTTTCGATCTGTAGGGGGTCTATTATACTATATGGTGATATGGTATCATGGAGACTCTCCACACGATGAGGGCGAAAGACGCCTCCCAATTTTTATTTCTGATTTTCTGCGAGATCGTTGATTACCAGTACAGGGAGCCCCCTCCAGCCCAATGGGACAGGAAAATGGTGTCCCGAAGGGAATTAGCCCTAGCGTCCCCCTTTTTTTGCCCTGACGATCAACGGTATCACCTCGATGTTGCCGGAAGATATTCTTGTAACGCTCTACGTGGGCGACCTTTCGACCTCTTTTGGCGCGGCCCAAATGCCGACTCTGTAGCGTGACTAGAGCAGGCATTAAACCACATCTCTCGCTATGCCATATTGCACATGCTCAAGTCCTCCTTGGCCCAGACTAAGGTAGTGCACTTCTACTGCAATCCATAGCTCCGCCCCTGTGCCGTGGGAAGGGCTGTTCGTGATTTAAAAGTAGTCTTTCTTGAGGAGAGAAGAAGAAGGCAGAAAATGTTTTTGTTGGTGGTGTGGTTGGAGGGACCGGTGCCGGTGTTAGGCTAAGTCGTTCGTATCTGTTTTTTTTGTATCTTTGGGAATTAGCGCATTTAGCATAAGTTTCGTCTATTTGTACTTGGGAAGTGGTCGTAGTTTTATTATTTGTTATATCGGCAAATAGTTGTAGAGAATTCTTGGATGTGGGAGAAATAGGCATTCGTTGGTGTGTTAGGCTAGATCTTAGTATTTTGCATTGACGTCTGAGGTCGTCTACCCTAGCCCAGGACTGGCCTTGGCTTCTCAGTATTGCAGGGTTGCCTGTGCATCTGAGAGGTGAGTTCAGCCGTGTATATGTTTCCTTTTCATAGGCTATCTTTTGTTACAAGCAGGATTTGCGGTTAATTGTGGAGTATGACGGCAGTAAAGACGTCATTAAATGTTTAGATAAAGTGGAGCTAGTGTGTAAGATTAAAAAAGTTGGTGACTTGGCCCTGGTTATCCCATTGCGGCTAATTGGAGAGGCTTTTTAAGTATATCAGCAGTTAAGTAAAGATGACAAGATATATGCAGAAGCAGTAAAACGGGGGCTAAAATCTGCTTTTGGATTAGATTCATTTATATCTTATGAAAAGTTCATCAAGCGTCACATTAAGGAAGGAGAGAGTGTAAATGTGTATCTAACTGACTTGAAATGTTTCAGCTCACTGTTTGGCTGCAGTAATGAGAAAATAGTATCGTGTGTTTTTATTACTGGGCTGCCTGAACGTGTGAAACATGCACTTAGGGCAGGCGCACGTATTGATAGTATGGGCCAGTGGCGGCTCGTGTATAGACACTGCAGAACAGCAGCATCATCTATTTCTACTCGATATTATCGATAACAACCAATATAATGAGTCTATTTTTTCTTTAATTCTTTCTTTATACTTGTACATTATATAATCCTTAAGCTTAATGTATGTAGCCATCCCCTAGTTTATGAAAAAAATACAAAAATCCTTGTATAAAACTGTGCGCTTCACAGTTCCAGCGACGCAGTGTTTGGTTGTTGTGCGCATGCTCCCATTTCCGAGATAGGAAGCTGCACGCTAGGAAGAGTACTGTGGCTCACGCAGTATCGACCCTGGTGTGCTGGTGGAATGTAGTGTTTCTCTTTAACTCAGCGTGTGTTGTACTTAAAAACGTGTTTATATTCTTTCTTTTTTTAATTAATTGAGCTGCTGAAATTTATCTTGGGAACTAATCTAGATGATGTTCTTACTGAAATTACCAAACTGATAAAAATCCTCTTGAAAATTCCTCTTGAATTATGAAAGACTAAATGCACTTGCATTGCTTTCAATGGAGAAAACATTCCTCAGTAGTCATCCAGAGATCAAGGAGAAAATAATTAATCTTTTCGTGCTAAAACAGGAATGGATTTCGTTTTTAAATAAATAGATCAAGCTTGAAGTGTAACAATTTAGGCTATTAGGATTTTATCAAGTTTATCAATGAATTTTCTGTTTATATGTTTATTTCCCTTTACGCAATATTAAAACAATGCTAAAAAAATTATGATGCAGCGCCCCCACTAAGTTTAGCTCCGAGCCGCAACTGGTATGAGCCTGAGTCAGATTGTGTAAAGATCAAGAATGCTTTTGAATGAAGACTCTAACCCCGATACTGCATATTTTGGTATAGGCAAATACGATGACAAAGAGAAGGTGTCACGACATTTAGAGTTTCAGCGTAAGGTAAAACCGCGACTGTGGCAAACCAAACCACTTTGTTCGTCGACTTCGCATGTTGAGTTAGAAAGTGGATTTACTACATTTAATGAGTCTCACGTGTGTTTTAAGTGCACTAAACCTGGTCACATAGCGAAAGACTGTGATTTAAACTTCAACGAGGAAAAGTCGTTAGAACCAGCATCTTCCAACAAGAATTGAAAATGGCGCTGCCTGTGATTGAGATAACCGTAAATGGAATTCGGGTGGATGCTCTTGTGGACAATGGGTGTACTAGGTGTATAGTTGACGAGAGGATGTGTCGAGATTGGAGTATGTGCAATGTTGACCTAATTGGGAAAAGCGACCATGATGTTCCCTGCAGAGGAGAGGGTTTTTCAACATAGGTCATGAAGGCAAAGAAATAAGAGTGGAGGCGATAATAGTAGATGGCGGTCCGCTGAATTTTCGATTCGTCCTGAGGATGAATGGTATTGAGTTACTGGGGTGAGTAACTATTGATTCGATTCGAAAGATAACTGTAGAAAACACAATCAATTCTTTGGCAGGTATGTCAGCGTTTAATAAAGAAAAGCCGGCCATTGTGATAGACGAGAAAAACTATAGGCAGTGTTTGACGGGTGTCGTTGTGTTGTAACTTGGTTATGGTCGGAGGGAATGGAACCTAATCTTAGGAACACAACATCAGAATATGAAGTCCCACGGCATGTGCGAGAGGAGTATGAGCAGGAATTGGCACAATGGATTGAGGATGGATGGCTTATGCTGCACGATGAACAAAAACATGGCCTAATTAATACCTTATGGCAGTGAACCAGAACAACAACAAGAAGGTGCAACCGGTCCTCGATTACAGGGAGCTTAATACTAACGTAGATATTTTTACCGGCTAAGCAGATGTGTGCAGGTACAAGCTGCAGGCTTGGCGGAGTATGGGGAGCAATACAGCCTTTGTTAATTTGAAGAAAGCGTATTTTCAGATTCATGTGGATGAAAGTCTGTGGGCGTATTAGACAGTAATGTTTAAAGGAAAAGGGTACTAATTAACGCGGCTTGGGTTCGGGTTGAACGTTGCCCACTTATAATGTCAGGAATTTTGGCAGCGGTATTGGATCAAGAACCGGAGATCAAGCAACACACTTCAACTTATTTGGATGGCATCTATGTGGATGAAAGTGACGTGGCATGCAATCGAGTTGTTGAGCATCTGCAAAAGTGAGGTAAGAGCCCTGAGAAGGTGTCAGCTGGTACGCTTGTTCAATGCATGAGCGTTGAGAGTGACCCAGAAAGAAAGGCTCAGCTCTACTAGCACAGAAACAATATATTTGAGGGAATACCAGAGGTGTTAACGAGAAGAGTGATATTTTAAATTCGTGGTCAACTAACTGGACATTTGCCAGTCTGTGGCTGGTTGAGAGTGGCTGCCTCTTACTTCAAAAGAGTGGCAAATACTTACAGTGTTTGATGGGATGATGAACTTAGAGAGGAGTGTGTTCTTGTTATATTGGAAGAGATTTATCACAGATTGGATAAAGATGACCCGACTCATGGAAGGTGGAAAGTGGAGGGTGCTGAGGTTGATCTGTGACTTGATGCGAGCTCGTTAGCTATTGGTGTGGTTTTGCTGGTTGGTGGAATGGTTATAGAGGATGGATCATGGCTGCAAGAGTCAGTCAGCAGACATATAAACATGTCAGAGTTAGAGGCTGTTATTTGAGGGCTCAATGTGGCTCTAAATGATGCACTGACTAGGAAAGGAAGGTTGAAGACAGACAAAAGCAGCAAGTGAGATTCTAGTCGAAAAAGATTGGAAATCAAAAGTCAATTGAAAGAGGAGAATAATGTAGAGTTGATCCTTGAGCTAGTGCTCAGCAAATGCAACATTGAGGATGCTTTGACCGTGGTACCCAACCAGTGGTTGAGTCGTCAGCACGATGATGTGTGCGATGTTGCAGCCTATCCTAACCCACACAAGATAAGAAGCATTCATCAAAATATAGGCCATCCTGGTGTGGAACGAACAATTTACTTTGGTAGGAGGATGCATCGACATGTTACCCGCAAACAAGTGCATGAAGTTGTTAGAAATTGTGAGTGTAGCAGTATAGATCCTGCTCCTCAAAAGTAAACGCACGGAAGTCTGAGTGTGCCGGATGTGTGGGGGTGGTTGGGAATGGATGTAACGCACTACAATGGAAAACACTACCTTACCCTTATTGCATGTGGTCCAAGTGGCTTTGAAGATTGTGAGACAAGGATGCATTTATTGGCACAGGTGTTTTGCGAGCATAGACCCCCTCGGGAGATCCTGACTGACAATGCAACAATTTTTTTGGTTCACAGATTTAAGGATTTTATCAGTAAGTGTAGTCTGTGGTTTCGATGTGCATATGTTCCAGAAGGAAATTCCATAGTCGAGAGGGTTCATCGTTCAATCAAAAGGATAGCTACCAAAACTCCCTGTGATATCAGAGAAGCTGTATATTTGTAAAACATAACTCCGTTGTATAATGTGAACGAGGACATCGCACCCATTAATATGGTTCACAAGTATTCAGCGAGAGAGAAGTGAATAGACGAGGTCAAGGAGCAGGATGGACGGGGCGATTACTGGTACAAAGTAGAGAAGAAGGTGTGGGTTAAGGGCCCTCAAAACAAGTGTTTTATGAAGTTCAAGTGCGAAAGAGTAAAACTACTGATCTTTCTCCAAGCGGCAGAAGTGGATGGCATTCCTCGACATCTGAAAGATCTTAGGCATCGTGCTGTGAACACGGAGTAGAGGTCAGAAAGATTGGAAAGCAGAGATGAAGGTGGGCATGAGGATGATGATCCCCTCCTAGTAGGATTCAGCGAGAGTGACACTGATTGTTCTACGAGTGAGTACCAAACCTGGGATGACACAAGAGACGAACAGGAGCAAGCTATAGCCCCTCGGAGAAAAGGGAAGGACGAGGCGTGCTCCCACTCAAATTCAGGGGAGGGGGGGGGGGTATTTATGGAAAGGACTGCTTGTGATTTAAAAGAAGAGTCTTTCTTGGAGAGATAAGAAAACGTTTTTGTTGTTGGTATGGTTGGAGGGGACGGCGCAGATGTTAGGCTAAGTTGTTTGTATCTGGTTATTTTTTGTATTTTGGGGAATTAGCGCATTTAGCATAGGTTTTGTCTATTTGTACTTGAGAAATGGTTGTGGTTTTGAGTTTATTATATAGGCAAATAGTTGTGAATATTCTTGGATGTGGAAGAAATAGGAAAATTTTGGTGTGTTAGGCTAGTCCTGTTAGCCTAGAATTTATTTTTTTGCATTCCGCTACTCATCGACGTCTGAGTTCCTCTACCCTAGGCCAGAACTAACTTTGGTCTTCCAGTATTGTCAGGTCGCCTACCGTAATGAGAGGTGAGTTCAATCGTGTATGTGTTTCCTTTTCATATGCTATCTCTTTCTACAGCCCCAACACGGACTTGTTCCTAAACGGGATTCGCCTGGAATTAGTTGATTCGCACCTTTTTCCTTGTCTTCTTTTAGACCGACGCATCACCTGTGAAGTTCCTACTCCTATCCTTAGGGTCATTTGTACCCGTGGCATGGAAATTCTTCGTTCCTTTAGGTTCAGCTTTTGGGGTCTTGATAGGGTTAATGCCTTACTTCTTTACCGATCCATTGTTCGTCCAAAACTTGACTACCGATGCGAGTTTTTCGTATCCGCAGTCAAGCCAGTATTGCTGAAGGTCGACTGCGTCTACTGATGCCTTCCGCATGCCTCCCTTTGATAGTCTACTTGTCGATGACAGGGAAATTCCATTTGCTCTATGCCATGTAAAGTACATTATGTGCGAGTTCGACATCTCTCTCAGTCGTCAATGGATTTGAGTGCATCCGAGACGATCTCGACGTTACTTATGCCACCGGGAAACGCTAGTCATACCCTAAGCCCTTTTATTTTAGGGCTAGGAAACACTTTTGAGAGCTCGGTGTATTCCTGGGGTAAAGGGGACCTATGGTTCTGCCCAGGGCTCCACTATGGAGGAAACCCACTTTAATATTTTTAGTCACCCCTCTGCTCCCACTGCTTCCACATCATCGGAAGTAATTCGTTCGACCCTTTTGCAGCACAGTTCGTTCACGCCGGATCCATGGCAATGTACGCGAATGGCTCCAAGTCCCAGGAGAAGGTCGGCGCCCATGCCATATCTCCTCTGTTTGTTACCAGTGGGGCTCTACCGGGTGCTAGGGCTTTCGGGACTGAGTTTGTTGCAATATATCGTCGGTACCGGAGGTAACTCGTTTTATTTGGTTCGGATACCGAACTGGGGCATTAAAATATCTGCATCCACTTGTTTGTGGTATTGTGATTCTACGGTTGCCGCGAGCCGTGTGGATGTCTAGATTCTATTCTACTGGTTTCATCTACATGTAAGGATTGCGGGGACTGAGTGCGCCAAAAAGTCCGCTAGGACTTGGCAACCAGACTACATGGCAAATTAGGTCAGCCATCCGAGCTACCTGGCAAAGAAGATGGGAGGCGACCAAGGGGAATTAAAGTTGCGTACCATCCCGCTGTGAATGTTCCTTTGACCCTAATCCGTAATGCCGCGACGGCTTCAGATCGTTTTCTATTGTCTTCGAAATGGGCACCCTCGTAGGACGCCCCGCCATTTGATGCAGCCCTCTCTGCACCTTATAGCGACGTGCGCGTTTTCCTCCAGACTTTTTAGCACATTATCGATGGGTGTCCAAGTCTACGTGATTTTCATACACGTTAACTGGCCCGGTACTGTGACTATCACGGTCGCTAACGCCTGTCCGATTACTCGGCACGGGTTCGTTCACAGAGACTTGTGGCCTATTTCACTTCTTGGTTTAGGTTGGCCTCCTCCATTTTTGTGACTGGCTTTGGTGTTGTCACATACTCCCGCGTCGAATGAGGTAAGCATCCCACCCACGCTAGACCGTGCTTCCTCCTTCTTTTTGCTTCCTGTTTTGTTGATTTTTGTTTTGTTATTTCCTTTAGTTTCGTTTTTGTTTGTCTTTAGTTTTTTTTGTGGTTTTAGTGTTTTGATTTTAATGCAACTTAGTATTATGCTGGAAATCGAAGTATGACGACTTACAGTGGCGCATCCAGAATAAAAATTTGGGGGGCGCTAACTTGAATTTCTCCCTCTAAGTAGTGTAAGAAAAGAGCATTTATCAATAATAATGTTTATCTTACACATCATTTATAATAAATAACAATAACTCACACAGGAGTGAGCAGTAACATTATCAGATACGATTTTTTTCATACATCAGGAAATTATGAGTTGTAATTTATTTTAGTTCTGCTACGTCAGCCTAAATACAATACTAAATTAAATAATTATTTTTGAGATTTACGTGAAAGGGTTAACAACAGCATCTAACACACAAGATTGATCACAGTATTTCACATGAAGATCAACCTCCTGTTCGTTCAGGCAAATACATTGATTAAGCCGTCTATTCTAACAGCAAATCTTGTTGTGAACATCGATTAGCGCCAGACCGTTGAAGCATTTTGACCCCTGCTATTTCTAAAGCACGCTTTCAGTCATTTAAGGCTCGAAAAACAACGCTCGGCCTTCACGTTTGACACTGGGGGAGTGATCAGAACTTGGAAGAGCCTGGCCATGTTCGGATACATTCGGGTCTGGGCGTGGGCAAGAACATCTCAAACTTGATTTTTGACGAAACGAAAACCAGTGTACTGGTACCGCCTTGACGGTGCTCAAAACCTCGATGTCAGCCTCATAGACCTTTGCCTCATCCAGTAAAGAAACAATATCTCCATGGATTCCATGCGGAGCAGATGTTTGATGTTGAAGACGACCGGAATAGTGTCGACCCCGAACGGGCTCTGCAGCTTAGTAAACCCCTAGTCAATGTATGATACATAGGGAGCTTGGTGGTAATTTTCCTCCGCTGCCTAGTAGGGTACGTTCACTCTCTGCTTTTACCGCTTACAAACTCGAGACACAGGAATGGTCTCATGTGACGAGTCAATCTCCTGCATGAGCTTCTATTCCTTATTGAAAACGTCGTGTAAACTGGTCAGTGCACCTTTCCGGGTCTTGTTGAGATACGTCGCCACTTCACCGATCGTAGCGTATGCTGATGCCATATCCACCGCCAAAGACCACAGGGGTACTATCGGCTCTACGATGTGAGCTAAAACACCCTCAGCGACGACAAGGCCAATTAAAAGCCACCTCAGCCTCCTTCCTCCTTGGATCCGCGACTGACCGAATCGTGTTATTATGGGGACGCTTGATGAAGTCGCTTCGCTTGTCAATATGGGCTAATGAAACGACAAAATTATTTAGCCTCCTCAGCTCCATCTGGATCCACGCCCTGCGACTTATGTCATTGGTTGCATTCGCCAGCAGCTGAGGACTATGAAAATAAAAATCACTCGAAATTCTCACCAGTACTTCTGATTCGTCATATCATAAGGACCAGCCTCTGGGTAAAGAGATGGTTCTTCCATGCTCACTATCCAAACAACCGTGGAGGTCTACCCTGAAATGACGATGTATCGATGCCGAAGATATGTCTATAGCCTCGTCATATCTTCGCATGGTCACGTTTTCGTCGTCATCGCGTCTACGCCCTCATCACATAATTGAAAGACAGTCAGAATCAAATTATCGCCATCGTCAAGCCTTTACTATTGTTGTATTTCTCCATCGTCGCGTTTTTTTCCATCGTCATTTGGCGCTCCTTGTTTCTCAATTGTTTTGTATTTTTTTATTCTTTTGTTTTAGTTTGTTTTTTTTAGATATACTCGCAACTTTAATGGCCTTTGGGTTTTTTTTTTTTCTTGCATGACAACCAGAGATCTAAAAAATGAGCACTTTGGAAGTTTACGAAGTCTTATAATGGGGTAGTTTTAAACCAAAATAACATTCCATGAAATGGGAATCCGAAAGATAAGTTCTCTAGAAAGAGAACTGTTCCCAAATCGTAAATACCTCTCTTTTGCATTATAATTGAGATTAAACAACTTAGACATATTTCTCCAAATTATTCTCATTCTCTCAATTATTTCCTTATTTTTACGAATAACTTAAATAATTTTTCTTTCCCTTGTTTAAAGAAACTTTAAACGAACTTAAAAAAAAACAACGAAAGACTGGAATATAGTAATTTTGATTTAATAAATATAAAATTAGTGTAAAATTCTATAGATAATAATTTAAATCTTATTCCCTCAAAGTTATTTAATATAAATTGAGTTGAATTGACGATAAAAATTACATATTTGCTCTAGAGCGTTGAAATAGGAGAAATTGTGACATATGGCAACGATACAAGGGATGATATATAGGAAACATTGAATATAAAGTATTCGTTTTGCGTCTGTAAGATGAGACCTCTTTGATTAAAATATATTTTTCATTTTACTATAATAATGTAATGAATTTCCTTTGCTTTTGTAATAGTTATATAACTTTGATTAAAATAGAAACAATTTTATTATAAAATAATCTCCCTAAACTTGTATTTTACATAATACTATAAAAATGCTCTATATGAAAAAAAATTAATAGAATAAGATGTATTATTATGTTGAATTCATATTGAATGCATTGAGCGGTCTGATATGAGCTCGGTTTGTTTATTTGAGGGCCCTAAGAGTAAGTCATTCTTTCGTCCTAATATTAAAGGAAAAGTGTCGTATTAATTTCTTGAAAAATATTATTATATAGCAACTGTAAGACTTGATAATTCTATAAGAATTGGTAAAATTAGTTAATGCAAGTAGAAAGAATAAATTTAACATTACGGGAAGTAATTAATTGTATAAAAAATAATCCTATTCTTGTATGTTAAAAATGCCGCAAGTATGCTAGCCGTGCATATAAAACGAGAGCTAGATAGGTTTAAAGATGAATTCACTTAACAAGAAAAGCCCTCTGACGACTGTCCAATTCCCGCCGAATAAAGAATATTAAATCCAGCCCTAAGATTCCTTTCTCCTTTAAGGAAATCTCTGATCACCTTTACCCATCCTACAACTAAGCAAGATGAGAACTTTCTACTCTTTTGGAGTGAGGCATTCACAGTAGAAGCAAACATGCAGACGCCAAGCCGAATCAATAAACCCATTTGCTGCCACAAGGGTGGTACCAAAACTCGGTGAAAAATCACCCTTCGTAATCACACCACTCTCGAAAAGGCTTACCTACCCTAATCAACCTACCTATAAAGTAAAGATTTTTCTTATCAAATTTATTTTTTAACAGTTCCAATGCAGTACACAATTATTAACAATATAAGAGTAAAAACGGAAAGTTAAAAGTGTTAATATATCTTCAACTGTTTGAAAATTTGCTCTCAGGCAAATCAACTGTCCAAGGTTACCATCAAAAGCACGTGAATATAGTTTTTAGTTCTTTTTTTTTTAAATCTCATTTCACTAAGTCAATTGTAGTGCGAAATTACAAGATGGAATAAAGTCAACAAGGAACCTCACAAATTGAGCATCCCGTTGGCCCTATAAAATCTTGAATTGGGCACAGAAATCAAACATTTAAAAAATATGCCATCTGTTAACAATTAATTAATGCAAAACGAAGAAAATACTTGCAAATAACACTAAATCGATAACCAATAATCAATGTATCAATTCAAAGCAAAAATACTTGTAAATAATGCAAATAAAATCATTGTGCTCACACGCTAAACATACAAACGTTCACACACATTAGGAACCATGTGCGAGCCGACGATTTGGCGGCAGAGATAATAAAGAGAATTGAAACAGCTGTTCGCTAAAAGTAATGAATCTGTTATAGAGAGGAAGTCTGGCACACCAGCCATTGACATGGACTCGTGAAAGACGAAATCTTATTTTGCTACGGATATCGGCCTGATAAAGAGCGGCCAGATTTCCAAATTCAAACACTCTTGGTGTACACGTACTAGCACTAATACACTCTCATACCCTCTGATCAGATGCTTGCTAAACATACAAGGACAGTCTGACAGAGAGAGAAAGATAAAAGAAACACTGAGTTTATTAACATCGATAGCCAGTTACAAGGACGTGAGCACACTACGATCGAGGGACTCACCGATTTGACTTGCCAGACCTGAGGGGGTTATAAGAGCAAAATTAAAACCTACAAAATCATCATTTTCTTCTGATTAAATTACCCTGCCTACAGGTGAATAACCAGCGCACATCTGGAGTCAGATGGAAGTTCTACGGCGTAATCCACAGCCACGGATAGCCGCAAGCCAAATATTATCATTCATTCCACCTACCTTAAACATGTGGCCTACCAGTAAAATTGAGGTAACTTTACTTATAAAAAAGTGACACCCTCACCTATGCAATAACCCATATCAATGAATCGTCAGCATATATAAGTTTTAGCGCTCAAATTGAAGGTTAAGTAAGCCTGTGGCACCCAAATTGCAAGATAGTTAGGCCCAGCGAGGAACCTCACAAATGAGCGCCCGATGGACTTATGAAATCCTGGAATCGGGCACACGCATTAATTACTAAAATAATATGCCATGTAATAATGAACACATCTAGAATAGAGATAAGCAATTTTAGGAGAAATAGACGAGTTAAGAAAACATGAATGTAAATAATATACGAGGAGCGGTCAATTAGTTTTGCAATTCGGATATAAAGAAACGAGATATGAGGAAAAGTGTTTATTATTTTTTAATATAACTACCCTCGACTTCAATGCATTTGCGTCACTTGTCCCTGAGGCTTCGAATTCCCGACAACCAGAAATCTCCCGACTACTGTTCAATCCCCTCCTGGACGGCGAGCTGGACATCTTCATCATCCCCAAACCGGCGTCCACGCAGTGCATCCTTATGCTGGCGGAATAAAAAGTAGTCGCTAGGGGCCAGATCTGGACTGTAGGGTGGGATATATGAGCTCCTCGAATTCGTACACGCGCAGGGCAGCTTGTACAACTCTGGCCTTGTGTACAGGGGCATTGTCGTGGAGGAGCAGGACACCGCGTGTCAACTTGCTGCACCGCTTCTGACGGATGCACTTCTTCAACCCAGCCAGTTCCTTGGCGTAATATTGGCCTGTGATGGTCATTCCACGAGGCGCATAGTCCACCATCAACACTCCCTCAGAATCCCAGAAGATGGTGGCCATGATCTTCCCGGCTGAGGGAATGGTCCGGAACTTGATGGGAGTCGGAGAGCCCCTGTGCTTCCAGGCCATGCTTTCGAGCTTGATCTCGGGATCCCAGTGATGGACCTACGTTTCATCACCTGTCACTATGCGTGACTCGAATCCCGCCGGGTCTTGCCTGTACAGGAGCAGCAGCTCCTCCGAACTTTGACGACGTTGAAGTCGATCATTGGGCCTGAGGTTTCTAGGGACCCAACGGGCAGAGACCTTGGTCATGGCCAAATTGTCGTGGATGATGTTGATAATACTTTCATGTGATATTCTAAGTTCTCGCTCGATTTCTTCAACCTTCGCCAATCGATTTTCGAGGATCATCCTCTCCATACGGGCCACATTGTCCTCATTGGTCACGTCTGACGGGCGTGCTCGACGGGGGTTATATTCAAGGGACTCACGACCATGGCGGAACTCCCTATTCCAGCGAGCAATGGTTGTATAGGAATGGGCGATGTCGGTGTACACTGCAACCATGTGTTCATGGAACTCTTTTGCATTCTTGCCTTCCTTGGTCAAAAATCTGATCACTGCGCAGTGCTCAACTTTCTCCATTGTTGAAAAATTTGTGACTGACGATCTGCGATCAGCTACTGCTTCTTAAATAGAGGAGGCAGGAGCGTGCGGCTGCAGGTCCTGACTTGTCCTAACACCCCCACAAACAGCCATCCCCCTTTTTCTGTTTTGCCCTACCGATTCGCGAAACTTATTGACCACCCCTGAAACACCATAGCAGCGGCCATTGTTAAGTTAGCAGCAGTCATTGTTTGCTAGCAAGGAATTGCGAAATCAGTCGCGCATTTACTATTTTGAGCAGAAGCAAAATATCTAGGTGTCTCTTTTGATACGAGTGAAAGAGGCTCCTCCCAAAACATGGAAAAGGCCCCACCCAAGCAACACCGGTGGATAATAATAGGCCACGCCCAATATCTCCGGACACAAATATATACTACTAAACTCATAGAGTCAGGGGGGGGGGAGGTAAGAGTGTAAGAAAGTAAGAAGACAGACAAACCGAAGTGAGTAGGAGAGTCAATCTGTCCTCCGGTCAGAGAGACACCACAAGCCAGTCTCGAATCCTTCTTACGCCCAAGCCGACCCGAGTTCTACGCCGCTAATAAAGCGTCATCCCGTTCCTCCGTCATTAAACTCCAGCCTAAACATTAAGTAGGCGTGAAGAAGTAGGTTTGTCACCGGTTATGGGGTTCTCCTCTCCAAGGGAGGTAGACTCCAGGATCGGTGACCCCTCATGGATGGAAAAGAAGTAGGCCTGGCAAATTCCTCCATCACAAAATTACGAGTCCGCTTTAACCCGGTTACCACTTATTAACTTCAAAAACCTTCAAACTAGTGACCCCTTTGTTCGACCAAGAATAGGGATCAGAAAAAATGGGCTCAAAGAACGAACAACGGGCAGAACTTAAAGAAGCAGAAGTCGTCGACGAAAACACCATCGGGTCAACTCTCAGCGTTGGAAGAAAACGACCTGGCAGACTCTGTAGGGAGCGCTCAAATCGAAATTAGAGTAGGCCTGTCGCACCTAAATTGCAGGATAAGTAGGCCCAGCGAGGAACCTCACAAATGAGCCCCTGGTGGACCTATGAAATCCTGAAATTGGGCTTACGCATTAATTACTAAAATAATATACCATGTAATAATAAACACATCTTGAATAGAGAGAAACATTTATATGAGAAATAGACATGAGTTACGAAAACATGAATGTAAATAATAAAGCAGGTTCTCGAGGCGAGAAGAGTGAATTCGAGACGGCAGCAAACATATACACATACACACAAACAAACAAAAGTGGTCAGCTGTTCAAACAAGGCTTGGGACTCAGGTGAAGAGCTAAAAACACGATAGCAGGGGCAATTGTTTAGTTTAGCAACGGTCATTGTTTGCTAGCAAGGAACTACGAAATTCAGTTGTGCATTTGCTATTTTGACCAGAAACAAAATATCTATCTCTTTTCATTTGAGTGAAAGAGGCTCCAACACAAAACATTGAAAATGCTCTACCCAAGCAACACCAGTGGATAACAATAGGCCACGACTACTATCTGTGGACACAATATATACTACTATAGTCAGAGACAGGAGTTAAAGGAGCGTAAGAAAGTAAAAAGATATACAGACAGAAGCGAGTAAGAGAGTCAGTTATTCCGCCAGTCAGATAGACGCCATGTAGTAACCCCCCAAACTTAAATACACCACACGCCAGGCTCGAATCCTTTTTTTACGCCCAAGGAATCAACGAGTTAAACGCTGCTAATAAAGCGCACTCCAGTTCATCCGTCCTTAACCTCCAGCTTTGTAACCGGTTATAAAAAGAAGGATCACAACAATCAGGATCACAACAATCAGGGAGGTCCCCCTCCCCCCGGCGCAGGAGCGTGCGACCTATAAAAAAAAACAGCAATAACAAAAAAAGAGAGAAACAAAAAAAAACTAGTTAAATAAGAGAGAGAAGGCGGCCTCCACCCAAAAGTCAACAAGCCAACCAGTCAATGTGCCCGAACTCGTCCCGAGTACAAGGGACAGGTGGTAGCGACCCCGCCAATCCCGATACCGGGACAAGTATCGTGCGCGAAGATCACCCAGGCTGGGACATTCGGCACGAATGTGCCGAACAGTCTGGGGAACGACGCAGTCGTCACAATAGGGCGCAGGCGAGCCCTCCATCAAATAGCGATGCGTCACACGAGTGTGTCCGATTCGGAGACGACAGAAAGCGAATTTAAGCCGTTGCGGCAATAGGGGAAAGGTCCATAGGAATAGTTGCGGCGCAATGGCACGCAACTTTAAGATCCCTCCGACCGTCTCCCATCTTCTTTGCCAAGCAGTCCGAAGAGCTACCCGTATTCCTGCATGTAGTCGGTATGAGGAAGAGCAAAACGCTGGTCCGGGCGCAGAGTCCTTGCAGACTCTTTGGCGCCCTCATCGGCGAGCACATACCCCCCCCCCCCTCCCCAATTCCTAAATGTCCAGGAACCCAGTAGAAGATAATCTCAACATCCGCACGGCTCGCCAAAACCGTGGCGTCAGGGAAAGCGCAAGCCAGGTGATGCGTGGATTCCAATGTCCCGAGAGCACTCAGGGCGCGTTGTGAGTCACTATATATCACAATCCGGTCTCCGAACCGGGCACGTGGCATAATCTCCCGTACCGAGTGGTGTATTGCCACCAGCTCAGCCGTGAAGACTGACGCAGCGCCTGGCAGAGCCCTGCTGACTTCAAAAAGAGGGGATACGGCGTGGAGGCCGACCCCCTCTTAGGACTTGGAGCCATCCTTATACACTGGCACGGTTCCAGCGTGACACGAGGTGTGCTCCAAAAAGGTCGAACGCAATACTCCTGGGACTGTACAAACTTTGGGAACAGAGGCGTGGTGACAAATAGCCAAATGTGGTACCCTCCAGGGTGGCGTCCTGGGCAGAACCAGGGGTGCCACCGGCCCGAGAACTATACCTAGCTCTCGAAGGAGTTTCCTGGCCCTTTTGGGTTTAGGGTATGACTGGCGTCTCTCGGCGGCATAGGCATCGTCGAAATCGACGGCGGATGCAGTGAGAGGTGTTGGCGACTGAGGGAGGGACCGGGCTCGCGCGTACGGGCGAGTAATGCACTGTACGCGGCGCAGAGCGAGTGGCATCTCCCCAGCATCGAACAACAGGCTCTCAATGAGGAAAGTGCGGAAGGCACCGGTCGCAAGGCAAGTGTGGTGGATCGAGTCCACCTTCCGCAATAAACGCTCGGCTGCGGATGCATGAAACTCGCATCCGTAGTCGAACTTCGAACGAACAAAGGATCGATAAAAAAAGTAAGGCAGTAGCCCTATCAGCGCCCCAAGCGCTAAACGTCACGGAACGGAGAATGTCCATGGCGTGGGTACAAGAAACCCTGAGGCTCCCAATATGAGCCTCCCAGGTGAGGCGTCAGGCAAATACAAGACCAAAGAAACGGTGCGATTCAACCACTTCCAGACGCACCCCATTAAGAAACAAATCTGGGTCCGGGTGGAGCCGTGGATGGCGGCATAAGTGCACCACCTTTGTCTTGGCCAAAGAAAACTGAAACCTGTGCGCTTTGGCATAGCGAGAGACGCGGTTTAATGTCTGTTGGAGTCGACGCTCCAGAGTTGTCATCTGGACCGCACGAAAAGAGATCGAAAGGTCGTCCACGTAGAGCGTAGAGAAAACATCTTCCGGCAGCACCGAGGTGATACCGTTGATGCTCAGGAAAAAGAGTATGACACTCAGAACACTTCCCTGCGGGACACCCTCTTCCTGCTTTATTTGGCCGGAAAGGGCTTTCCCCCACCAGTACGCGGAATCGACGATCTCGCAAAAATTCAGATATAAACATTGGGAGGCGTCCCCTCGCCCTCATCGTGTAGAGAGGCTCCATGATACCGTATCGTCATGCGGTATCATAGGTGTGAGGGAATCCCCACGTGGAAGATCTTTAGCAGAAAGGAACTTCCATGTGCCGCCTAAGGCCCGGCTGGGAGTAAAGTCGTAAGCCTCCCCCCCCCTTTCGACAAGCGGTAGCCTCGAATCGGGTTCCCCACGATTCACCTTTATGCGGGCTAAAATAGCTCTGCAAGAAGATTCGAGGCCCTTTGAGAGTAGAGCTGTTTCCCGCTAACCCCAAACTCCGGGTAGAGCCTCGGATATAAATAACGCTTGACTTCCTGGAAGACACACAGAGTTGAGAAGTCTCGCCAGAATCCAGAAGACTTCCCCATGGTTCCAAGTCAAGTGCTAGCAACAAAGCAAAGTGACAGCTGGACTATTTTGTGTATTTGGAATTAGCCCCAGCTAGGAGGTAATTCCACTGAACGATCGCCCCGAGTGATTTTTTCCGACTTCTATCATCAACTCCTGTCGAAGCTTCCCTTATTTCGGGTAGCCGAAATACTCTCCCCATGACCGGAAGTTACCCTCCCCCCTTGCTTTTGGAGAACCGTCATCACTCCAACCTCCCGCTCTGAAGTCCGAGCGTCTCACCTCACGTACAGAAGACATCCGTAAGCCAAAACCCTCCCTCCCACTTTCAGTCACCCAATTGAGTTAATCTCCCCCCCCCCCTTCGTTGATTGATGTGATTTCTGCCCGTTAATTCTCTGAGGTAATTGCACCCTTCAAATCTCTTATTATTTTATTTGTGTAAATAAAATTCTATTTTAAATCACCTTGAACTTTGCCATTGTCCTTAATTTGCCTGACCTCGTTGCACTCTCTCGTTACTCAGCCCGTCTGAACGAGTGGTTTTCCGTCCCTTTTTTCGGTTCGCTTTCAAGTTATTGGTCCTCTATCAAAGATATAATATGGTATTGATATAATGTAATGTCATACCACGACAATAGGCCTTCTCCAGATCGAAAAATTCCGTGGCGTAGTGCTGTCTACCAAGGAAGGCTTCATAGACAGCATTTTCCAGTCGGAGCAGAGCATCTGACGAGGAGTGGAACTTGCGAAAGCAGCACTGTGCAGAAGATGGATGGCCTCCGCTGTCCAGGAAAAAGGCTAATCCAACATTTACCATTATCTTCATCAAATTGCACACGCCAGAGGTTAGAGAGATTGGGCGGAAACCGGCTGGAGTTGAGTGATCTCTTCCCGGTTTGCGAAAGGCGAGCACAGTAGCGATTCGCAAGGAATCTGGGAGGAGACCGTCCACCCAGATCCTGTTGAACAAATCTAACAGAAAGGCCATGCCTCGCTCACCCAGGTGTCGAAGCATGGCGTACGGGACATCGTCCGGACCATTGGCAGTGTTCACGCACGAAGCATGAGCGGAAGGCAACTCACTCATAGTAAACCTGTCGTTAAGGGTTCTCCGCCTCTGGAGGTAAAGTCCAGTCAGCGGCCTTCCGCGAGATCACGACGTGCATTTAATGCTGGCGGAGCAGCATCCCGGCTAGAGAATGCGAAGAAAGCGGTCGCGACGGATTCCGCCACGGACGCGGGGTCCGAGATTGCGGTCCCATTCTCCTAGAGATCGGGATGGGAGTCCTGCGATAACTTGCCCCGAATCCTTTTGACTCGCTCCCACACCTCTGCTAGAGGGGTCTTCCCGTTAAGTGAAGACACGTATGCCCGCCAAGAAGAGCGGCGGGCGTGCTTCGAAATATACCGGAACCTAGCCCTAGCCCGACGAAATTCAGCGACAGTGAAATCGTTCGGGCGGCGCTTATAGCGCATGTAGGCATAACGCTTCTGTTTTGGGGCCGTCTCACACTCAGCCGACCACCATGGGAGTGGTCGGCGTGCAAAACGGCCAGACGTTCTAGGAATAGTAGTCAGGCCCGCGGCGATGAGGTTGCCGGAGAAGAACTCAACGGCATCATCTACCGACCTAAACTCCTCGACTGAGATAGAGAATTCAGTCATTTCCTGAAATGCAGGCCACCGCGCCAAGCACTACCGAGGTGGGCTCTCAGGCGGCAGTTGCCCTGAAAATGATATTTGAATGGGAAAGTGATCACTACCATGGAGGTCATCGACCACCCCTTAATCAAAATCAGGCTGTGCATTCGAAGAGCACAAAGATAGATCAAGGCAAGGAAATGAAGCGGTTCTCGGGCAGTGATGCGTAAACTCATCCACATTTAGGACACCTGTCTCAAGCTCTTTGATAAGATCGGCAAGGACTTATCCCCTGGGATTTATTGAGTAATCCCCCCCAGAGAGGATGTCTTCCGTTCAGATCTCCAAGCAAGAGAAAGGGCCTCGGCAACTGTGCCTCGAAGCGGTGGAAGTCCCCCGCGTCGAAGTCAGCTGACGGTGGAATGTAGGCAGAAATGATAGTATACCTCCTATCCAGGTGATGCTGCACAACCACTGCCTGAAAGGAGGTATCTAAAGAGAAAGGAAGAACGGAGACATCATGCCGGGTGTAAACCACGCATCCCCCAGCCCGGCCCTCTCGTGGTGGTGGGGTCGCAAAACCCTTATACTCCGGGAGGGCGGGAAAGGGGCACGCGCCTAGCATGGACTCCTGCAGAAAAGTAGCTAACCGGCAACGGGACGAGACGAACCTCCGCAGCTCCTGCCTAGTTGGCCCGGAGTCCACGGCAATTCCATTGAAGGAATATGCCCTCCAGGCCTAGCTCGGAGGAGACGCGGGGGCCCTCTTCGAACCGAAGACCCTCACGGGAATAGCCGTACGCTTCCCGGGGGCAGAACCGCGGGCGCTGTTGCCTTCGAGGACGTATTGGGGGAGGTTGGGCTCACCATGCTAGTCTTTTCCTCCCTCTGCCTCGAAACCTTAGGCGGGAGTTGCACTTTCGGAGGCAGGGGGCCTTCTTTTTGAGGAACCACGGTCTCCGATCCACTCAGCCCACCACTAGGCGTGGGCGAATGAGCCCAAGCTCCTTTATTGATGTCCTCCTTTCGGGGGACAGTTTTAGGAACCCCGGAAGATGGCCTAGCGATGGCCTAGGTCTGAACCCTTTTTGCCGCCAGCTTCACCAGGGGAGCTCCCGGTTTGAGTGTAACCCCCCGCAGAATGGCTCCGAATGGGCGCAGAAACAACCTTGCTCGTTGGCTTGGATGGGCCAGGAGCAGAGGGTGCCTTTCTAACTATTGAGGCATAAGACTTCATAGGCAGAGCCGTGCGCGCCAGCACCTAGTCCTTAGCCTCGCGGAATGAGAGTCGATTCTGTGCCTAAACGGCCAGGCTTTCATTCTCAAGGAGATATGAACCACATTTCTTCGAAGAAGCGGGGTGCGGCTCTCCGCAATTGACACACTTGGCCACACATGATTTGGACTTATCGTGTGCGGCCTTAGAGCAATTTACACAGACTGCCGCTGGAAAAAGGGAGGTGTCCGAAAGCACCTCCAGAGAAGGGGGTGAGGGGGAGTCCCCTACACCCGTAGGTGAAGGAGAGGAGTAAGCCTCCTCTCCGGTTAGCCAAATATAGAGGGTCCCCTGCGCAAGCACAGGGGGGAGACCTCCATTTTTTCGGTGGAGCTGCCCGATGGCGTCTCCGTGATGAGCAAGGGGATTTGGGGATATATTTGTGTTTTTTTATATTTTCCTTCATGTGTATGGTGACCCTATTTGTGCTACGGAAAGCAATAGCTCATCACCCCTCGCAGTAGCCCCCTCTGCAAGGGGTGCGTACAGGACCTGGCAGAGCCAGGTGCCACCATTTCGGACCACCCCTCCCGCCTGGTGGTCTGGCAGTCCATCAGCATGGTGGCTCCACCTTGGACACGGCGTAAAAAATTTAATAGACTGTGAAGTGATAAGGAAAGGGGATGTGAAGAAGGTATGAGTGGGGATGAAGCAGGTTGTTAAAAACCAACCACTTCAGACTGGAGCTCAGGGGTTAGGGAACATTGTCCCCTCCTTCCTCAGCCCTGATCCGGGACGGTTTGCTGAGAAGAAGGTCATCATCTACCCTGTGAAATTAGAGGATGATCAGAGAAAGTTGTGGGAGAGGTTGTATGAAAAGCGACGAAGTAGGGGAGATATTCAGGCTGTCTGAAAGAAGGAGAAGAGCCTAAGCTGAGGTCGGACGGGGTGCTGACTCCCGTCAGCATGGCGGCCATAATGGCAAATCGCTGCGCCCCTTACGGGGTCTTCCATCACAAAATTACGAGTCCGTCTTAACCCGATCACCCCCTTCTAACTTTAAGAAACTTTAAACTGTTGACCCCTTTGCTCGAAAGTGGAAAAGCATCAAAAATAAAATAGACTCACAGTACGAACAAGGACGCAGATGTCGCTGACGGAAACACCATCAAACGTACTGTCAGCGTAGAAGAAAACGACCTGGCCGACTCCATCATTGTTGGCCTACCCTAGAACCGAACCTCTGCAAGCTACACTGGAGCAAAATGAAGACACACACACACACGCCATACGTTCGGGGACAGTTTAAAATAATTTATTTATAGCAAACGTAAATAATGTTGTGTTCCAGTGATAATCAATTAAACTGACCATATTCAGTAATTTTGTTTTAAGAGTTAAACAGCATATGTCCCGTGATGTGAGAAGAATATCATTCCGAACGATTTAAGAATATACAAAGTCAGTAAATGATTAATGTTAAGTTAATTCGACCATGTATATATTAATTTTAAAGTTGACTCAGTTCAGTCCAGTTAAAAGAGGTAATGTGGAACGCACGCGCAAGATTTGTAGCGCCCATTGCAAGATAGAATAAGCTAAGGAATGAAACCTCACATATGAGTAACATGTGAACACTATTTTGCTTGTGAAAGATAGGCGAATAATTATGCAAATATAAATAACATTAAAGTTGTATTATAACGCTAACTCGTTGTACGCATAATATATTTGTAGAAATAATAATGTATACCTTTCGCCCATGTTAATAAAAAGAAAAAAGCACATTGCAAGTAGACACGATTCACTAATGAAGCCTCACAAATGAGTGCCATGTGAATTCTATAAAGGTTTGTAATTGATATGCGAATAGGAAAAAGGAAAGAAATATAACGATGTTCATAAAAAAGAATAATTCCTTGAATGAATAATATAATTTATATATACATAACTAGTTTTTTAAATAATGAGGTAAAATAATATTATATCTGTAGGAGATAATGTATAGCTTTGGTCTAAGTAACTAATAAGCCAAAAGTGCATTACAAGGCAGAATAAATTCAACAATGAATTCCCCATAAATGAGCGTCATGTGAAATCTATTAGGCTTGTAACTGGCACTCCGAATGATTCTGTACACAGCACCTTGCCTGTGAAACCATTGTATATGTAGAGCTTGTATTTTATCTGATCAGATAGAGTAAATGGTAGAATTAGGAATACCCAGTAGTGTTGTATAAAATTATATATATATATATATATATATATATATATATATATATATATATATATATATATATATATATATATATATATATATATATAATATTGAGGATAAATCCCAGAGCCACGAGAAACGGATGTAGCATCTTTTAATTTTTCACTACGTTTCGAAAACTACAAGTTTTCATCTTCAGGCTAGAATAAGTTTACAAAGTTAATATGCATAAAGAAAACTTGAAAAGGCCAACAAGACATTATTTTACAGGTGACCAATTACAGAATATCAGTAGAAAGTACTACAAGTTAAATTAAATATGACTTGGCAACAGTTAAATTTGCTTTAAGACCGACTCAAAAATTAGTTCATAAATTTAAAGATTATTGCAGAAATTAATTACAAACTAAGAGAAATTGACTTGGCATTATTTAAAGATAATAAATTTAAACTTTTTTTTTTTATTATTATTAAATTTTGTAAAGACTAACAGTTAAAAACATTTAATATAAAAACGGAAAATTTGGGTACTTACTAAAGCGGATCCATCCTAGAGAGTGAATGGTAGGTTTAACAAAGGGGCTAGTATATATATAGGTTACATTGACGGTTGGTTTATTAAAAGGCAAACCAACTAACAAACTGTAGTTAAAATTAGTTAATTAATAATGATATTGCACTTAAATCTTCATTGAGTGTAGGTTTGTAGTGTTTTATATATAGAGATTCGAGGGTTCTTAGGCAATGTTTGTTGTTGTTAAAGGCTAATACTTTAAAATTCTCAATAGAAATGTTAGTTTTACAGCTTATGGTGTGTTCCCTAATAGATGACTTTTCCTTTCTATTTAATATTTTGCTTGTACGCCAACTAATCCCCATATGAGCAGAGAACCTAGCTCCAAGAGACCTAACAGTGCTACCAATGTAAGAGGCTCCAGTACAACTGGGACATTTAAATAAATAGACATTATCACTGCGGAACTCCAAAGAGATAGGATCTTTACTGTTAAAGAAACTTCCTATCGATAGTTTGTTTATAAAAACTATTTTGGGGTTGATTTGGGGAAAATATCTTTTATAAATAAATAAGATTTTTCTTTTAAAAGTATCGTTCAAAAAACCCATCTCTGAAATTAGTAAATATATGGGCATTTTAGGAACTTTTATGCAGGGTTGAGGGGGGTCAATGAGATTATCAAATAGCTTTTTTAAAACTCTATCATATAGGTCAGAAGGAAATAAATTATTTATAAAATACTTCCTAAGAAAAATAAATTCATTATGGATTGATTGGTAAGTGGATGATAGCGAGAAACTTCTATGTATTAAACTTTTTACTGTGGATATTTTATAACTGAAATCACAAAAACTAAAGTAGTTCAAACCTAGTCCTGTGAATGTTTTTTTTCTGTAAATGGTTGTTTGAATCTTTCGTTGGTCATTATCTCGGTTGATTAAAAGGTCAAGAAAAGGCATCTTATCATTTGACTCGACTTCCATGGTGAATTTGATGTTAGGGTGTAAAGTGTTCAAAAAATTAAAGAAAAGTTGGCTATGTGCAGGATTATTAAAAACTGCCAAGGAATCATCAACAAAACGGCGGTAGAAGGAGGGTTTGTAATCTAAATTAGTGGAAAACATTTGATCTTCGAGATGTGTCATAAAAAAGTCAGCTGCAAGTGGTCCCATTGGAGAACCCATTGCAACACCATCGATCTGGCAGTAAACTTTATTATTAAACGTGAACCAAGATTCAGAAAGACTTAATTCCAGCGCTTTTTTTAATTGGCTTCGTGAAAATCCATGAAAAGTATTTTGGGAATGGAATACCTTATTTAATATTAAACTGATTGTATAGTTTAGGGGAATGTTAGTAAATAAAGATTCAACATCATAACTCACAATATATCCATCGTTAACTTTGCTGAGTAATTCCTCTTTAAACTTATAGGAGTTTTGTATGGAGAACTGATTTTTAGATAAAGGTGAAAGTATTTTAACAAGATATTTGGCCAGTTTGTATGATGGTAAAGAATAAGAGGCAAGTATGGGTCTCAAAGGGACTCCTTCTTTGTGAATTTTAGGTAGAAAATACATGGATGCTAAATAACTGGAAGATACAAATAATTCATTATAAGTATCTTTAGGAATAATTGAAGCCTGTTTAAGTTGTGTTAAGAAACGATTAACTTTATCTTCGAATCGTAGAAGAATAGTTTTAGGTAAATCATTGATAGGTTCAAATTTTGTTCTGTCATTCAATATACTATGGGCTTTTTGTACATAGTCCTCCCTATCAAGGATCACTACACCCTTTCCCTTATCAGGTTTAGTAACTATTATATCCTTATTGCCCGCAAGTGTCCGTAATACCTTTCTATCTTTAGGTTTAATTATGAAATTCGAGCTTCTAGATGAATGTATTTTAGAATAAAATTCGCTGTATATTGAATGACAGAACAAAATTTGAACCTATCAATGATTTACCTAAAACTATTCTTCTACGATTCGAAGATAAAGTTAATCGTTTCTTAACACAACTTAAACAGGCTTCAATTATTCCTAAAGATACTTATAATGAATTATTTGTATCTTCCAGTTATTTTGCATCCATGTATTTTCTACCTAAAATTCACAAAGAAGGAGTCCCTTTGAGACCCATACTTGCCTCTTATTCTTTACCATCATACAAACTGGCCAAATATCTTGTTAAAATACTTTCACCTTTATCTAAAAATCAGTTCTCCATACAAAACTCCTATAAGTTTAAAGAGGAATTACTCAGCAAAGTTAACGATGGATATATTGTGAGTTATGATGTTGAATCTTTATTTACTAACATTCCCCTAAACTATACAATCAGTTTAATATTCAATAAGGTATTCCATTCCCAAAATACTTTTCATGGATTTTCACGAAGCCAATTAAAAAAAAGCGCTGGAATTAAGTCTTTCTGAATCTTGGTTCACGTTTAATAATAAAGTTTACTGCCAGATCGATGGTGTTGCAATGGGTTCTCCAATGGGACCACTTGCAGCTGACTTTTTTATGACACATCTCGAAGATCAAATGTTTTCCACTAATTTAGATTACAAACCCTCCTTCTACCGCCGTTTTGTTGATGATTCCTTGGCAGTTTTTAATAATCCTGCACATAGCCAACTTTTCTTTAATTTTTTGAACACTTTACACCCTAACATCAAATTCACCATGGAAGTCGAGTCAAATGATAAGATGCCTTTTCTTGACCTTTTAATCAACCGAGATAATGACCAACGAAAGATTCAAACAACCATTTACAGAAAAAAAAACATTCACAGGACTAGGTTTGAACTACTTTAGTTTTTGTGATTTCAGTTATAAAATATCCACAGTAAAAAGTTTAATACATAGAAGTTTCTCGCTATCATCCACTTACCAATCAATCCATAATGAATTTATTTTTCTTAGGAAGTATTTTATAAATAATTTATTTCCTTCTGACCTATATGATAGAGTTTTAAAAAAGCTATTTGATAATCTCATTGACCCCCCTCAACCCTGCATAAAAGTTCCTAAAATGCCCATATATTTACTAATTTCAGAGATGGGTTTTTTGAACGATACTTTTAAAAGAAAAATCTTATTTATTTATAAAAGATATTTTCCCCAAATCAACCCCAAAATAGTTTTTATAAACAAACTATCGATAGGAAGTTTCTTTAACAGTAAAGATCCTATCTCTTTGGAGTTCCGCAGTGATAATGTCTATTTATTTAAATGTCCCAGTTGTACTGGAGCCTCTTACATTGGTAGCACTGTTAGGTCTCTTGGAGCTAGGTTCTCTGCTCATATGGGGATTAGTTGGAGTACAAGCAAAATATTAAATAGAAAGGAAAAGTCATCTATTAGGGAACACACCATAAGCTGTAAAACTAACATTTCTATTGAGAATTTTAAAGTATTAGCCTTTAACAACAACAAACATTGCCTAAGAACCCTCGAATCTCTATATATAAAACACTACAAACCTACACTCAATGAAGATTTAAGTGCAATATCATTATTAATTAACTAATTTTAACTACAGTTTGTTAGTTGGTTTGCCTTTTAATAAACCAACCGTCAATGTAACCTATATATATACTAGCCCCTTTGTTAAACCTACCATTCACTCTCTAGGATGGATCCGCTTTAGTAAGTACCCAAATTTTCCGTTTTTATATTAAATGTTTTTAACTGTTAGTCTTTACAAAATTTAATAATAATAAAAAAAAAAAGTTTAAATTTATTATCTTTAAATAATGCCAAGTCAATTTCTCTTAGTTTGTAATTAATTTCTGCAATAATCTTTAAATTTATGAACTAATTTTTGAGTCGGTCTTAAAGCAAATTTAACTGTTGCCAAGTCATATTTAATTTAACTTGTAGTACTTTCTACTGATATTCTGTAATTGGTCACCTGTAAAATAATGTCTTGTTGGCCTTTTCAAGTTTTCTTTATGCATATTAACTTTGTAAACTTATTCTAGCCTGAAGATGAAAACTTGTAGTTTTCGAAACGTAGTGAAAAATTAAAAGATGCTACATCCGTTTCTCGTGGCTCTGGGATTTATCCTCAATATTAAATGCAGGCTTCACGGCCGAGCTCCATATGGATATATATATATATATATATATATATATATATATATATATATATATATATATATATATATATATATATATATATATATATATATATATATATAGTTGTCATAAGAGCTAGGTAGGAGCAAGTCAAGATTTTACAACAGACTATTAACCTCAAGTCGATGTTTTTAGATCTTTATCTAGGTTACACCATAACTGGTGTAATCGAAAGTTTAGTAGGCCTGTAGCACTCAAATTGAAAGATAGGTAAGCCCAGCGAGGAACCTCACAAATGCGCGCCCGGAGGACTTATGAAATCCTGAAATAAGGCATACGCTTCAATTACTAAAATAATGTAATGTAATAATGAGCCCATTTATAATAGAGATAAACACTTATAGGCGAAATAGACATGGGCTAAGAAAACATGAATGTTAATCATTATGTATTTTGCTCAAGGAGATTGGGAGGAATTGGTTTACAAATCGTGTGGTAGATGAATGGAATAGGCTCACTAGAAATGTGATAGAAGCCTCCTCTC